>JAUMHM010000083.1:45985096-45997976 GCA_032362435.1 Melikaiella ostensackeni
TATGAGAAAAGAAATGACTATATTTGATAACCAAAATGGGTCAAAATAAATTAGGTGTAAACGTATAATGATTTTTGCAATTGAAGAGAAAGTCCTTGAACTTGTTAACTGGACCGCTGAGTCAACGGTTACCAAATATAATGTTTAAAAATATTGAGCCAAATAAATTTTGAATTGAATATTCTGTAAAAACAATCGTGTTCATAATTTAGAAGATAATAATTAATAAAGACATTGTAATGAATAATTTGATTATAGATCTTCCATGCTTATAATTTTTTGTTATTTATAAACGAACTGTGCCGTAAAACTGGGTATAGTCGCTCATATAGTGTAAAGTCGCTCACCAATAAATTCGCGACAAATACATTTCAAAATAAAGTTTAACTGCTTTACTAATTAAAACAATCCATAATCTTTAAGTTTTTCCCTAGGAAATTTGATATTAATTTTAAAATGAAAATTTGGGGGTGAGCGACTTTACCCCGTTTTACGGTATTTCGTAAACATTTTCATGTTCATAAATATTCAATTTTCGATCTAAGCAATAAAAAATGTTGCCACTAACTTCCTCAATCATTATGCAAATCACTCTAAAATCGAATATAATCAAAATTTGAAGGCGACAACTGATCACGACTTAGACCTTTTCTTTCTCTTCTCAGTATAAAACAGTGAAATCTTCTCTAGCAAAAAATGCACGAGTCTGTGGTTACACATGACATTTGCTGCGGTAAAATGAAAGATAATGAAAGGGCGCATCGCATGCCACCTTGAATCGCATACAATTTAATAGTTCAATAGTTAATAGAAGACATTTTCTAGCTAAAATTTTAATATCCAACAAATTTTTTTAAACTGCAATCAGTAGGATATAAGAAATAAAAATTATTTTTAGATATTTTTAAACTTCGCTTGCTTTTTCATTCGTATCCCTTATTTTTTTTTAATTTTGAATTGAAGTATTTTTTTCTTGTATATGATTGTCCAAGTTTGGCAGTATTTGATTCTTTTCTAAGAATGTTGTTATTGAAATTGAATAACGAACTCTTAAATTTCTCTATTAAAACTCTACCTGAGAGAAAGGTCATCAATATCCGTGATATAAGCACTTTTAATTAAACTACATTGAATGTACTTGACTTCGAAAGACAGGTTTACTGCTAATTCTCCTAATACTGCATTTCCGTATGCATTAGGAAAGCAACTTTCAGATATTTCTCATTATAAGGTAATAAAATTACTATAGATGTATATCACAAGAATTCCACATTTGTAATTATGATTATGTGTTATATAATCGATCAATTAATTCATCATCTTCAATAAATGCATAAAGAATAGATATTTAAAAAATAATACATTAAGTAAGAGACTTGAAAGCACTGAAAGTAAATCATTTGTCATTTCTCCTTGAATACACTAATCAAACACATTGCATTCCTCAAGATGATTCGAAGGCAAAAACGTAAATAGACATGTAATAATAATGAAGTACTTTTCTCCTTTCGAATATTGAATGATGTAACGTACTTCACGACTGAAACAGTGACAGTCATAATTTATGTCCAATGCAAAAATGTTTTTCACCTTTTTAATTACTCAGCATACAAAAATAGAATCTTTCAAATTTTAATATTAGATAACATCTCTGAATATTCTAATATCTTGTAGCCAATTCCGTAGGCTATTCAACTTTAAATTCAATATTCTTGGCGCGTTATGTAAAGGAAATAAACGTTTTCCTCAAAATACCGGTTAGTACATTTCAAATTAGGAATAAGTGAAAGACCATCATCGCTCGCATTATAATGACTTGATAATAATTTGAATTTTGAAATCTTGTAATTAAAACTCTATCTTATTTTACTAATTGTGACGGATGCATGATTCGTTGACAACTTTCATTTCGCCTTTAAAAAACGCGGCATTGATGTTTTTTTCCTCACACGTGATTTTCTGGTTTCTTGACCACATAAAGCACAAATTAATCGTCGAGCGCGCGACTAATGAGTATATGCGATTGTGTATATATGTGCGGTCATGATTACGTGCATATCTCATATATTATGCAAATTCTCATTAGAAAGGAAAACATATCTTTACATGCGGAGAGCCTCGCGTTCGGATCATCATGAACCGTGAAAATGCATCAAATCCTTTTAAGTGAGGCGAGTCCCACTATAATTTTAAATTAATCATCACAGAAGTATTGAGAGCACTGTAAGTAATTAAACGTGATTAATACCTTTAAGAATGAGAAGGAAAATTAAATAGAATAAAAAAACAAACAGTCGCACGGAATGATCAAGGAAATCAGTTTACTATCATTTTATAACATTATACATGTTAAACAATATTTTTATTGTCATGCTTCACCAAATGTACCAATTTCTTACCAAAAATATAAACTAATGTTTTTTTAATAAAATTTATTTATCTAATTTAAGAAAAGTTGTTGTAAACTCTTTTTAAAGTTATTTATTTTCAAGATCAAAATTAGTTTGTGAAAATTGATACTGTTTTCAATTTTTTTCTTTAGCATAACATTATTACAATTGAACGATAAAACAAAACAACAGAAAAAACAATTTACCCACACAATTTAAAAACCATGACATCAAAAAACATTATTACTTACAAATTCAGTAAAGTGATTGCGTTAAAAGGAGTTATGTATATTTGTAAAAAAAATGCCTATGAAATTGTTCGTGTCACTAATCTCTTCAACGTACTTTTGCTCTTTTACTTCCGCATCTCAACTTATTGAAAGAAATATACTTATACGAGAATATTGTTATTTTAAAATATTTTCATTGTAAATGTCAATAAAATTTTTATATTATATTGTTCCAATTAAAAAATATTCTAACATTTTGGAATTGCTCAACGCATATTTATTTAAAATACTTCGGAGAGTGAAAAAAAAAAATTAGCATCCTGCACTTTTAGTTATTTTTTCAAAAATGAATATGTTCGAAAAAGTTTCTTTTTTAATTTTTAATTTTCATTTTTGAAGAAGAAGATATATATTTAACTTTGATCCCAATTATTAAAATTTGAGTTGCTAATATCTTAAATATATCCCATCCCCCTTAATTTACAATAATTTTGAAATGAGAATTATAAAATAATGAGATATCTAATTTTCAGAAAAAAAATGTTTCAAATCTGAATCTGAACTTGCATGCTTCCTTCCTCATCACATAAAATAGTCAAATTTAAAAAGAAATACATAACATTATCTAATCAAAAGTTTTTCACAATCGTTTGTTTACCCTTATTCAACTTGCACACAAAAAAGTGATTTAAATAAAACAATAAACAATATGATTTTTAGATACAGCTCAAAGGAATAAAAAAATATTGAGCCTTGCTTAATTATTTTGCACATTTCGCAAACATTTTCAACAATACTAATAAAATTTCCACTGTGTGTGTACCAGTAAGCCTGGATGGGTCAAGAATAAGCGTAATATATAATCCAATCTGACTCTCTTCACTTTCTCTCATTATCTATATTATTTTAAAATTTGATACAGCCGGAGTTCTATGGAGTTGCGTTCTCTGTCTTCAACGGCCCCCACCGAGATATTCGCAACAATATATGCCGGACACCTCCTTCACCTGTCGCAATAAAATTGTAGGCAGCTATTACGCCGACCCGGAGACCGACTGTCAGCTTTTCCACGTTTGTGTATCCGTTGCTGGAAGCGTCCAAGATTATCGGTAAGTTCTATTCGATCGCCTTATATGCATAAAGAAAGTCATCGCTTTCAGAAAATCGATTCAAACGTAACGTTTCCGTATTCTCACCATAATAATCGTCAAAGTACCTCAGGTTAATTCTACATTACGTACAAACCTTTGGCAATTTTAAATACATTTAATTCCCAATTTACATTTTTATTCCATTTGACATTTTAAATTCCAGAAAACAAACACGAAATAAGCATGAGATAATCACTGAAAATAGTAACATTTATCCTGGACCTACAACCTGTTGGAATAAGACCTGAAAGTTAATTACATCTTGATTAATTGCAGATTTCTGTGTCCGAATGACACAGCCTTCGATCAGGAGAGTCAAACCTGTGCTGATTGGTACGATGTAGATTGCGAGGCAGCAACGCTCTACTACGCCAGTGACAACTTTGACCTATACAGAATAGGTTCAGGTCTAGAATCTCTTCACTTCGACAGTTTACGCAGTGATGCTGAACCTCAGGATCATCTTCAGCGCAGTGAGACCAGCGACGCAGTCCGATCTTCAGCAAACGCCCTTAACCGAGTAGCCGCAACTAGTTTCAAGGACACCAGTAACAAGGACATCCTTCGGGGAAGCAGCAGCAGCAACTATTTCAACAACAGGAACAACGTCAAAGACGATGACTACGAAAACGACAAAACATACGACAAGACCACCCAAGAACCCAGAAAGAAGTCTGGAGTAAGAAAAAGCAGCAGGAAACAACAGTATAGTGGAAATAACGGAAACAGCTACACACCCACAACCACATCAGCACCCGTGACTCAAACTACCAGCAACTACAATTCCAACGTCAACTTCTACAGTGACAAAACTTATAACCATAACCAAAGAAACTTCAATACTCCAACAACCACTCAACGTCCATCCTCTGCTCAAGATACTTTCAAGAATACTCAGAAGTACACTAACCCAACAACCACCCGCCCAAGCTCAACTTTTAGTTATTCTACCTACACCACCACTACTTACAGACCGATCACCAATTATCCAGAAGGCTTTACTGGATTCCCGATTATACCCAGCACCACTGCTAAGACTACAACTACCAACAGCGATACCGACAGCTATAATACTGGGTTTGGCAACAGCAACTTTGGCCAATCTAGTGAAACAACACCAAGACCTTCCACTTTTAACAGCAACAAGAATTTCTTTAATCCATCTACCTTCACTGGAACCTTCTTTCAAACGACGACTGTTCAACCAAGCACGAATTATCAGTCAAGTGACTTTGGTAACTTCCAGAGGAACTACAACAATATCCAACGCACCAGCAGTACTGGATTCCCATCATCAACAAATGGCCCAACCTTCTTTGATAGTTTCAGCAGCAACACCAACAATAGCCAGTACAAATACAGATCAAACTCTCCTTCAACAACAAGGCAAGACTTCACTCAGACCACTAAATTCTTCTCAAACAACTACTCTGGTAATAGCTATGCACCAACAACCTACAGTCCAATTGCGAAGAAGAATGATAGTGTCAGAGGTGGAGATCGTTACAGCTCGCAGTCATCTTCGCACGATGATGGTCAGTACAGAAAAAGTGAGTACACTAGACAGTCATCTTCGAGTGATGATGGTCAGTACAGAAAAAGTGAGAACACTAGGCAGTTTTCGAATGATGATGGTCAATACAGAAAAAGTGAGAACACTAAGTATTCCCAAACTCGCGACAATGGACAATACCATGAAAAATCAAGCCAGAGCAAACCTACCCAGTACTACGACTCGACAAAGACACCCAAGAAAGTTACTCAGTACAATAGTTATGATGCAGGAAATACTGGAAAGTACTATGAAACCAGCAGTGCTAATTACGATTTTGGTAGGTCTGCTGGCATTGGATTCAGTCCATCAAGCATCAATCATTTAGCTGAGACACCCAGATCTACAACTCCTGTTCCAAGGTAAATATTATTTTAAGACTACCTAACATTATTTACAATATTAGACACGATTTCAAAATAACTTGTGGAATATTCTGAAATATTCTGGAATTTTTAACAATTTTTTAGAGTGGCGATTTTCATTAAACATTAGAATCTCCCAGAATTGAATAAAGTATTTTGGAATATTTTAAAATATTCTACAATGTTCCTGAAGAATTTAGAATCTTGCAGAATACTCTGGAATATTCTAAGACTTTCTAAAATGATTGAGAGTTTAATTAAACATTCTGAAAATGTCCCAAGATTATCTAGACTATTCTCGAATCTGTTAGAATTTTCTTGAATATTCTATAATAATCTGCAATCTTCCAGAATACTTTAGAATTTTATTAATCATTCTAAATATGTTCCGAAATTTTGTAGAATGTTCTGGAATGTTCTGTAAATATAATTAAAGCAAAAATAATGCTAGGGGAAAATAATGTGTCGAATTAAGAATTAAAATTGACAAATCGCATTACCAATTACCTATTTATTTTATAGGAGAAATGGAGCACCAACCACCTATAATCCAAACAGCTATAATGCCAATACTCAAAGACCCACTCAAACATCTTCCCGAGGAACAACCTACGTCAGCAATTCTGCGAGGCCATTTTCAACAACCACAAGATTTGCAGATAGCACAACTGTGAAACCCATTAAATCCGGAAAAAAGAACGACTATGATTATGCTTACTACGACAACGCAGGAGCTTTGGAATATGATGGTCTTGAACTTGAACACGTAACCGGAAGTAAAGAATCTTCAAAAATCTCAAGAACTTGAGAACCTTTTTACAAAGCTTACCATAAAAAAATATTCAAAATTTAATTTTGTCCCAACCATAATCAACAAAGAGATAGAATTTTCGACATCTATTTTCTCAATAATCAAACGATTATTTATATGAGAATAGAAAACTATTAATTTAGTAAAAATCTGAATTAATCTTATGATTGGGTCATATTTATATATTGAACCATCAATCACAAGTTCTTCGGAAACAACGCATAATATTGGATATTGTACAAATTATGCGATTACAATTTTTCATTTGAAATGTCTCGAATCTTTCTTGCTCCTGAAGAACTTGGATGATGAATGTTCATTTACTGAAAGGCCAGTGAGCCCATGAAAGGCAGTTTTTCTCTGCATGATAAATATTAAGTATTCTCAGTTATGACAAAAAATCAGTCTTTTATTAAAATGATTTATGTGAATAATTTTCAAAAGCGATTCAACAGCAAATAAATGATTTTTGCTGGCTATTTAAAAAAACAATCAGTCCTCTTGCTCAGTGTTTGCTTCTTTTGTAGTAAACGATATTTTTTATATACTGAGAATACCTAATCATAATTTTGTAATGAGGAACGATTCTTGTGGATAACGGAATCGCAAAAAATACAGTCCGTTTGATTTAAATGCATATGATTTTATATGCATGCTGTGTTAGCTTTTTCAATTACTATATATCCAGGCCTGATTGCTTAAGCTTTGTGGCCTAAATATTCTCGTCAGTATTTTATCGGGGAGCGCAGTGTCGTATTGGATACACGTTTATTATTAACATTGGCGTTTACGTGAAATTCTTATCCTTGTTATCAAGTGAAATGTTTTTGTATGTGTATATATTATAGGAACTGAAGGACCCCAGTACGAGTATACGATTGACATTTAACATTACGCATTATGCGTTATTATACTATCTATATTTTTTACGAACTGAGTGTATATATTATAATTATTTTAATTCTTCAAAGTGCATTAAATGCAAAGAAATCGAAACCATCGCCTTATTTTACCCTACCTTTAACTTCTCTTGATAAATTTAGCTTATTTGAACAATTTTCTGATTAATGTTTAAAACTGAAATTAAATTCTGAAATGTCCAATCTCGAATGCTACCTTATAACTGCTATTAAAAATAAAACAATTCAAATTTTGAATGTCCTAAAGTTATACACCTTCACAGAAAATTATTAAAAATTGAACAATTAATAACTGAGCGAAGAATAATAATTTATCACTGAGTAATTAACATCTCCCAAGCCATGATGTGATCGCCGTGTCAAGGGCTGAATGGCAGTGGGATTATTATATCCTTGAATATCCCGACGCGCCCCCCTCAATCGAGGTGACGCAAAAACAAACACCAACGATAAAGACTCTGTCTCTGGGTCTTCACCTGACCCACCGCTAAAGAATGGCGGCTCCACAGTGGTTGCTCCCCCGAGCAGCGATGAATAAGAATGATGAAAACAACCAAGTCTCCTTGGTTGAAAAGAAGATGACCGGGCTCTCTGTTAGGAAAAAAAACCGTACTGGTTCTCAGAAACAGAAAGCCCGGGAAGCGCGGCTCTCAATGAGCAGCCAAGGCTCCTTACAAGGGGGATTGGATAACGCAAAACCATCTAAAGCTACTCCTCTTTCCCATATTACGGGTAAGAGGAGGAAAAACTCAAAGGGTACTCCCCAGAACAGGGTGACGAAACGATCTTAGGCTCTGGAAACCAATAGTCTTACTTTATTACAGATGGTTAACAACGCCCTGGCGAGAGTTGTCGTCGCGTCGGGTTATCCTGATGTCTGCCTAACTCCAAAGAAGCTCCACGAGCCGAGGAAGAGAATCTCAATAGAGGTTGACGCATTACCCCGCAAGGGGCACGCCCCCAAATTCGACATCTTTCTCAGATCGTGGGCTATCTTATTGCAGGCTGCCCACATCTGGTCAAGGGATTGGCTCGTGGAGAAGACACCAATGTTCAGGCTCAAGGAGAGACTAAACTTTGTGATGCAGGAGACTGAGTGCCTCCAAAGGCTCCGCAGAGCAACAGCACTGACTCCAGGTACCCCAGAGGATCCGATGGTCGTTCTGGGGTGCCTAAGATTCCAAAACTTCGGCCTACCAACAGAGTCTTGGCGAATATACTCCAATATGCAGGGATTCAAACCGACGGGGACAAGCTGGATTCTGGCTGTGTCTATCCCTGAAAAATCAATAAGGGCTCTCGCAGCTCTAGATTACAGACCCTATCTACCTAGAGGTGAGTGGGGCCTTCTTGCAACTGACCCAACAGGGCTCCTCAAGGGATCTAGAAGCGTTCAGAGATGCACTGGATTAGTCGACCAAAGGCTGAGACGGGAATCTCAATGATGCAGATAAATTTACACCACAGCAAAGGCATCTCGGTGGTTCTAACGAGGCTTATGTCAGTGGTGTAGACAGACATAACCCTAATCTATGAATCCTGGCTGTGCAGGGAAAGGATTAGTGGCTTAGAGGGATGTGGCTCCATATATGAGGGACCACGTGAAAAAGCACCATAGCATAGTATGCATAGCCGTCGAGGGGTGGATGCAATATTGGTACCCAAGCTCTGCTCCAGGAAACTCACTGTTAATAAGGCGAGGCTCAAGGGACAGAGCGGAGAAAGATTAGAGGTGTTCATCGCTTCAGCCTACTTTCCGGACGACGCTGCGGAACCCCTCCTCCTAGAGAGGTCGAGGCTCTCATTTAGCATTGCCGAGAGAATAAGATCCCTCTGTTGATGGGTTGTAACACAAACTCCCATCATATAGTGTGGGGGAGTACAAACATCAACAACAGAGGGAGAGATTGACTCGAATACTTAGAGGGTACTGAGCTGGAGACCCTGAATCGAGCTAATACTCCCACATCACAGAATAAAAAGATGAGTGAGATTCTTGATTTGACTCTATGCTTGGAAGAACTGAGGAGCAAGATAGTGGGCTGGAGAATCTCCGACGGAGAGTCTCTCTGACCACAAATATATCTTCTTCCAGCTTGGGACTGGTTAGTGAGTGGACAAACGAGAATAAAGAAGAAATTAGTGATGAAAAATAAATTTAGTTCAATCGGCTGGCTCCGCCTGTCTTCGAGCATGTGTACGCCACTGGTACCATAGATGATTTAGAGCACGCCGCGGAGTTTCTGCGAAGGACTCTTGATTACATAATATGAGCATAACTGTACTACAAGTACAATCAAATCAAGGATGGACTTGGTGAACTAAACGCACTAGGCTTCCAAGTAACATCAGTACACTGCCAATTCTAAAAATGAGGTAAAACAAAATTTAAAAACTCTTGAACTTAACCAGGGCTTTCCGCGTTGTCATTCCAAACAGGGATGTGTGGAAAGCAAACGGTAACCTGTTCCTCCAAGAGGAAATCTAGTACATAGACGGTTTCAAAGAGAATCGGGAGAATTCTGAAGAAGATATCAGACCTCGATATCAGAAATTTACAACAACGCAGGAAGAAGGGGAATGGGAATTCCACTAGGACGACATGCTACCGTCTTTTAGGTGGAGGTCTTGGCCGTCTTCCGCTATGCTGAGACACTTACAAGAAGACACGGCTGGCAGGCCGATTACAATCTGCTCAGACAGCCAAGCGACATTAACTGTAGTTGGTAAAGCGTAAATAATATTAAAACTGGTTTGGGAATGCAAAAAGGCATTAAACCAACTGGCAGAAAAGAATAGCGTGACCCTCATATAGGTTCCTGGTCACACAGGAATCAGGTGCAACAAAAAAGCGGATCAACTGGCAAAGAGCAGTGCAGCAAGTGAATACATATGCCCGGCACCGGTGGTGGACTAGCACCTTGCTGCATCGGGGTGTCCATCAAAAATTGGATCCAGACGAAGCACCGGGAGTACTGAGAACGATCCCAGGTTGGCCGACAGAAAAAAGTCATCCAAGTCATCCTGGGTTATAGGTACAGAATGGACAGAGCCAGGGAAATCCTGAAGTTACCTAAGAAAGATCTCAGGATAGTGATTCAGGTGCTCACAGGGCACAACCACTTGAACTATCACAAGCACAAGGTGGGACTAAGGCCCACGACAGAGTGCCAGGCATGCGATAGGGATAATGAGACATCCCTGCATATCCTATGCGAATGCCCGGCACTAGCCAGGCTCAGGCAATAAACCCTTCGGGCTCATTTCATGAAACAACAACTAGAAGCGAACTGTGAAGGATGTGGCACATTGGGCTTCATAGCCTGAGCGCCAGGGGGTGCCCCTATCGAGGCCCCCCATGCCTATATACTCAGTGGTGTAACTATAGAAATGGGGGCCCCAGACAATTTCTCAGAAGGGGGCTCTTACCGGAGAAATTTTTGACATCATTATACCCCTCCCCCACACACACAATAATATTGATTGCTTAGAATTTCGAAAGGATGTATTCGAGGTATGGATACGGCGACGTTCGAGAAGAAAGTTATACATGTACAAATTGTTATTCTGATGGTACAATACTGAAATCGAAAACAGTGAATAACATGCCAAATTCTCGAGTTTTCCAAGTCATGGTATAAACATTCAGAATTCCATCCGCCTCACTTTTGCATCAGCAAACATGCGAATAATGTGATCAAGGTTATTTCTCAAACACTTGGGAGATAAGTTTTAATGATTTTTAATTTGGAAAATGATCTCTCAGCCGTTGCAACTGTGGCCGGAATGGTTAAAAACAAAATCAAAGCTGTGCAAACTTCTTGAAAACTCGTAGACAAAGCAGCATTTTCTATAATCAATAAATCCGCAAGTTTCTTGAGAGAACTCAGTTTTTCAATCTATTTTTTGAGACACGATCGAAGGGATACCAATTGTTCCGGAAATTTGTCACCGATGTCTTCAACATAAGTATCCGCAAGTTTTACAGCTTGCTGCACAATTCTTGATCCGTCATTTTTGTCAATTCTTTCGGTTGGAGTACTCGAAAAGTTTCGATCACATCGTTCAAACTCTCAAATCGATTGAGTAATTGATTGCAAATGATACATAATTCTTCGAAGTATTTCTTGGTTTTCTTGATGCGCTTGTTGCAAAACTCAACCTTGACTCTCCAATCAGCACTCAGTTCGATCGCCTGTGCTTTTGCTCCCTCGTAGTCATTTCGGAATTCTTGTAGTTCTTGATACGCTTGCTCGAGTGAAACATTTGCTAGAGAAAGGTGTCTGGCTGTTTAAAGAGCTCTTGTAACTATGTTTGTTGTCGTCAGAGCCTTTGTGTGCAAAACAACTTGAAGAACGAATTCAAAATTTTCCACTTCTTTACGTAAATAAATCGCTTCATTTCACTCAGTTTTCGAATTACTAATAATGATGATTTTAGACAGCGCCTTCAAAATATCACAAAATCTGAATGCAACAGCTTGTAAAGAATCGTTCTGGGATGATCATCGTGTTGGACAAATTCGTTTCAGTTTCAACAGAGCATTTTTGGAAAAAAATGTTGATAATAAGTCCCATCTTTTTATATTGTTTGCAAAAAAAGTAAATTTTCTCAATTAACTCCCAGAATCTTTGGACTTCAGGTATTGCACCCATCGAGGTATCATTGAGAACAAGATTGAGTGTATGCTCTGCGCAATGGACGTATAGTAAATGGCTTTTTCTTCTTTATCGAGAATCTTCTTTTGAACCCCGTTGTGAATTTCTCTCACTGTAGCAGTTTCATCGTATCATTTTTCTTGACATTTCGAAAGTTCAATTTTCTTTTTTTCTATTCCATTAAGTATTTTTGATTCCAGTTCAGCAGCCGTTTGATCATCGACTTTTTCAAAACCTAAGAAAAATTTAGTGATTTTAACATCAACTGGTTTTCTGTTTTCATCTTTGATAATTTGCACATATCTGAAAACTTGACTCATCTGATAAATTTTAGCTACATCTTGAGTTGTATCCGTTATAATGGAAAAGAATAGCGTTTCTTGGATATTTTTGACGATTTCATCTTCCACAGTCTTAGATAGCAGGCCAATGATCTTATTTTGAATTTAAGGGCTCAGGTATCCAATGGAATTCTCCGGTTTCGTAATGAGTTCTTTTAAAACAGGGTCATATACTGCCAGCAGTTCAATGATTGACAAGAAGTTTCCATTATTTCCAGAATCACCAATGACCTCGCGATGTCCTCGAAATGAAAGTTTGCATGTAGCCAGGGTAAGAATTATATTCATGATTCGGTCGAGAACTCTGCACCACAAAGATTTTTCTCGGAGAGTTTAATCCTCAAGATCTTTATCAATGAGAGATTTATTCAATCGCCACGATTCGTATATCATACAAGTATTGTAATGAATCGTCGATTTTTCGTGATCGGAAGTTTGTGACTTAATTTTGCCCAGTTACGT
>JAUMHM010000083.1:46030948-46043139 GCA_032362435.1 Melikaiella ostensackeni
ACACTACCGGACCGGTATCGAGATGTTGGAAGACCGTTACAATAAATGCATTACTCTAGATGGAGATTATGTCGAAGCATAAAGCCAATTTTTCATTCAAAATATCGTTTTTTCATTGTCAGGCCGAAGACTTTTTAGCCCATGTAGTACGTTGTTGGCTTGAACTTCTCCACCAACAAACGCATCTGTGAAAAGGAATTGATATTTTTAGTTGGAAAGAATTATAACTAAAAAAATTAATAAATTGAGTTTTATGTCTAAAAATTACATCCAAACGTTAAATAATTAAGTCAGTTTTTGGGTATATTTTTGAAAAGGTCACCCAAGAATATTGACTTGACACGTGGTCTAGGAGTTCCTTTTGTAGCCCAATGGAAAAGAATAAGAGAATCTTCACCGCAAATGGAGAATTTGCATGCATTTTTTTTATTGTTTTATTAATTAAATTTCTTTCAATTTCGAAAAAAGAACTTTTCAAATCAAATGGAAAGTGAGAGGTAAAGCATTTTTTAAGAATAAATTCCTGTTAATATTCCTTATTCATTTTGCAAGCTTTGTGAGCTTTTTTCGATCCGCAAGCTTTTTTCATTTTGCGAGCTTTTGCACACTTTTCAATGTAAAAAAATGTTGTCTCAAATCAATATTTTTTAAAATTAAAAAAAAACCTCTTTAAAAGAAAAAATTTTTAATAACTGCATTTCTATGAAACTGTAGTGGAAATCCTTTCATGATTTTTTATTCGGGTGTAACGAGACCCCCTCCCCTTCGTTCTAGACCAAGTATTAAGGCAATATTGTTGGATGACCTTTTCAACAAAGAAATTTTGACCCTCAGGCAGCGGCGTAACTAGAAACGTGGAGGCCCCCCTGCAAATTTTTTTAGGAGGCCCCTTTAAAAAAACATAGAAAAAACAAAGGTTAAAAAATGATTCGGGTAAGAATGCTGGGGGTAATCTTTGGGGGTAATCTTCATTTTTTTGCATGTCGAGATTACCCCCAGCATTTTTACCTTATCACCTTTTACCCTTTATTTTTGCTGTGAAAAGAGCAGTTTTTTGGTTGAACATTTATTACTCAAGTTGAAAATTGATCTTTTTGGTTGAAAATATCAATATTTCATAGAAAATTAATCTTTTTAGTTAAAAATGCAATTGTTTCGTTAGACATAATGTGTTTCATTTATGGATTTAACTATTTCCTCAAAAATTCGTCTTTTCTGGATGAATTCAATTGTTTTTGTTTTAAAATTGAAATATTTTTTGGTTGAAATATCAACTATTACATTTTTTGATAAGAATTCATATTTTTGGTTAAAAATTCAACTGCTCGAATGAAGCTCATTTTTCCGGATGAAATTTTTTTTTTTTTTTTTGAAAATTCGTTTTTTTGGTTTAAAATCAAACTTTTTAACTGAATATTTAACTATTTCATTTTTGGTTGAAAATTGATGTATTTTGTTGAAAATTCGTCCCTTTGGCAGAAGAGTAATCTTTTTTTTTTATAAATACACCTGTTTGATTAAAATTATTTGGTTTTAGTTGATAATTCAACTATTTTTTCAAAGATTCGTCTTTTTGGTAAAGAATTAATCTTCTTGGTTGAAAATTCAACTATTTCTTTGACGATTTATGTATTTTGTTTTAAAATTCGAATTTCTGGTAGAAAATTAATCTTTTTAGTAAAAAAGGCAACTGTTTGGTTGAAAATTCATCTTCTTGGTTATAAATTCATCTTTTTGGTTGAAAATTTAACTATTTGTAGAAAGTTAGCTTTTTTGGTTGAAAGTGGAATGCCTTTGATGAAAATTCGTTTTTTGGTAGAAGATTCATTATTTAATTTGAAAATTCATTTTTTTGTTGAAAATTGAACTATTTTATTAAAAAATTCATCCCTTTTTGGTTAAAAATTTAAGTGTTTTGTAGAAAATTTTTGGTTGAAACTTTTGGTTGAAAATTAATCTTTTCTGGTTGAGAAATCAACTCTTTCGTTGAAATGTCATCTCTTTTGGTTGAAAGTAGAACTACTTTGGTAAGAATTCGTTTTTTGGTTGAAGATTCATCATTTAATTTGAAAATTCATCTTTTTTGTTGAAAATTGAACTATTTTATAGAAAATTCGTCTTTTTTGGTTAGAAATTTAAGTGTTTCGTAGAAATTTGTCTTTTCGGTCTGAAAATTGAACATTTCGAATGAAATTTTTTGCTCTATTGACTGAAAAATCTGTCTTGCTTGAAAATTTGTCTTTTTGGTTTGTAAATTTATCTCTTTTGGTTGAAAATTAATCTTTTCTGGTTGAGAAATCAACTCTTTCGTTGAAAATTCATCTCTTTTGGTTGAAAGTGGAACTACTTTGGTAAAAATTCGTTTTTTGGTTGAAGATTCATCATTTAATTTGAAAATTCATCTTTTTTGTTGAAAATTGAACTATTTTATAAAAAATTCGTCTTTTTTGGTTAGAAGTTTAAGTGTTTCGTAGAAATTTGTCTTTTTGGTCTGAAAATTGAACATTTCGAATGAAATTTTTTGCTCTATTGTCTGAAAAATCTGTCTTGCTTGAAAATTTGTCTTTTTGGTTTGTAAATTCATCTCTTTTAATTGAAAGTGGAATTACTTTGATGAAAATTCTTTTTTTGGTTGAAGATTCATCATTTAGTTTGAAAATTCATCTTTTTTGTTGAAAATTTAAGTGTTTTGTAGAAAATTTGTCATTTTGGTCTGAAAATTCAACATTCCGAATGAAATTTTTTGCTCTATTGACTGAAAAATCTGTCTTGCTTAAAAATTCGTCTTTTAGGTTTGTAAATTTATCTCTTTTGGTTGAAAATTATTCTTTTTTGGGTGAGAAATCAACTATTTGGTTGAAAATTTATCTCTTTTGGTTAAAAGTGAAATTACTTCGATAAAAATTCGTTTTTTGACTTTACTAGATCTTTTGAGTTTATAACTTGTTTTATTCCCATCAACTGTAAAAGTTTTTTCTTCCTTCGATTTTGATTTTTTGGTATACTTTAGAGAATACTGAGGAAAATCGTCGGAATCAGAAATTTCTAATTTTTGAGTTACTTTTATACACCTAGATAATTCATTGCTGTGATTTGATTCAAATTCACTTAGAGTTTTCACTTCTTTTAGTGACTTATGCTCAATAAGTTCTTCACTCGTGTTTGCATCTTTTCTAGTTGCGGTGGAAGACGATTGATTTTTTTTTAATTTCGGAGGCAATACAGTCTCATCTGAATTTGTTTCAGTAGAGAAAGCTTCTAAGGGATTTTCATTCTCAAACTTCAACGTTGCTACAGACTGAAATAAAATGTATGTTATGTTTGAAATTATAAATTGTAAAATTATTTTCTACAGAGTTTTACAAAATAAATATAGCACATGCATATCTCCAAATAGAATTTATTCCTGATATACAAATTTAAAATACTAACTATCATTTAAAAAAGTATCAGACATATCAGAATCTCAAATGTTCAGTCTTTCAGAGTATATCTTTATATGCCTGAAATATTAATAATTTATTCCCTCAATTTTTCTTGAACTTTAAAGCCTTAAAATCTAGTATTTTTTAAATTCCAGGGCTTTTTCTTCAGAATTTTTCTTTAGTGTGAAGGCTTTGAAATTAGGAATATCTTCTTTCATGTCGTAGAAATTCTTAGAATTTATATTTTTTTCAAATATAAATCGATAAGTTTAAAAAATACAATGATTAGATCACTGACAAAATAAAGGGCTTAAGATTATTTCATTTCTTAATTTCAAAAACATTTTCAAATTCAAAGTTTTCACTTTTTTATATTGTGACCCAAAATAAATCTTGAAAATATCCTTCCACATTGAAATATTTTTGGCGATAGACAGATAAAAGGCACATATTATTATTTTCATAGCTATATATTGAAATCATTTTAAAGGAACTTCACGTGGAACCGCAGAAAACGAACAATATTCTCAACGCCTTTTTTAAAACTTACACAACTTATTAGACATATAAAAAGAAAAAAAATCTCAAATAATTTGCTGGACAAAATTCTTTTTCAAGATTTATTCCATTTTGGAATGATTTCTATTTTACAAATTCTCAATTAAAAAATAAGCGGTAAGTTTTCATAGTAATTGTCTTACAAGGGATGGAGTTCGGCATTTGTGTTTTTTTTTTATTCATAATTTTTGTAACTAAATGTCACTTCATAAGTATTAATTTGTCAAGGCAGAAAGAATCTCTTTTTGAGAAAAATGACTGATTAATTTTTTTTCGCTTCTTATTTATTGAAATGTTTATTTATTCAATTTTCCGAAAAAATTGGAAAATATTAAAATCTTTAACACTTTTTGCAATGGAATATTATTAGCGATTACTACCGTAAACTGAGGCTAAACGGCGCATGTAGAGGAAACCGGCGCACTCGTGATTTTGCATTTCTGAATGCGATGTTTGCTAACATTTGTAAAACTTCAATTGAAAAACGTAAAAGAAGTAATATCGAGTTTTAAATATAGAATTAAGGGTGCGCCGCATTCCCCACATATGCGCCGCTTAGCCCCAGTTTACAATATATCGCTTTTCTATTTATGGAAAATTCAAACATACGAAAAGGCGAGTTTTTCATTGGAAACAAGTGTTAAAAATGTTTACATTTACTTAATTTTATGATATTTCACCAGAGAATTGAATAAATTAACATTTCAATAAATAAAATTTAAAAAAAAATATTCAAACAAAATTTTCAGTATTTTTTCTCGAAAATGGCCAAAAAGCGCATCTTTCTGCTTTGGCAAATTAGTAATTAGATCACTCAGGTCATGACCATTCATTAAGAAAATTATTTTGGAGGCCAAATCACTTTCAATAACACCTGCATACTTATTTTCAATGCGTTTATCTTATTTTAACCAAATTTTTCAAACAGTTCGCAGGGTCATTGAAATTAGAAAATTCGAACTCAACTTACCCAATTCCTACCTTACCGACATTTTTTTCGCAACAACTTACGTCCATTCGAATTGAGATATCGAGTTGAAATTTTCGAAAATTAGTTAAAAGGCGCTGAGGGACGTTTGTATGGTTCTAAATTTCTGAAGCCACAAAAAAAATTGTAATTCTTGAAAACTTTTGGAAAATTTTGTTTGGATTTCGAGAAATTTAGGACGATACAAACGTTCTTTAATGCCTTTTATATAATTTCTCAGATTTTCAAATCTATATCTCAATTCGTGTGGATGTGAGTTGTTGCAAAAAAAATGTCGGTAAGGTAGGAATCGGGTAAGAGTAGCATATTTTTATTTGAAGTAATAAAAACTGAACTTCAAATTAAAGCACTTAAAGTGGAACTCTTTTGAATTTTAGAGTTTTAAAATTGAAACTAAATTGAGAAATTTGAAAAATTGAGAGAAATTTGAGAATTTTTTTTTTTCAAATGCTCAATAATTTAAAGTTAAACGTACGAAATGGAAGCTTTCAACACTTTTCAATTGAACAATTTTAAATTTAAAAGATTTCAGAAGTTTTCTTAGATTTTACAAAGGTTTTAATTATTTCAAAAATTTCGCAGACTTTAATGATTTAAAAGATTTTAAAAATTTTCAAATGACTTCACAACAATTTAAAGAATTTCACAAAGATTTCTAAGATTTCAAAAATTCCAGAATATTTCAAAATAATTCAGTCGATTCCAAGGTTTTGCAAGCATTAAAAAAATTTCAGAAAGATTTCAATAGATTTCGAAAGAGTTAACAAAGTTTTTAAATATTTCGCAAAGATTTCAATGATTCCAAACGATTTCAAAGATTCCAAAATATTTCAGAAAATTTCAAAGATTTCGCAAATATTTTAAAGATTTCAGAAACATTTTAAATATTTCAAAACAGTTAACAAAGTTTTTGAATATTTCACAAGGATGTTAATGACTACATAAAAATTTCGAAAATTTCACAAAGACGTTAATGACTCCATAAAGACTTCAAAAATTTCACAAAGATTTCAAAATATTCAAAAAAGTTTTTAGATATTTCAGAAGATTTTAAGGATTTCGCAAAGATTTAAAATATTTCAGAAAGATTTCAAAGATTTCAAAAGACTTAATGAAGTTTTTAAATATTTCACAAAGATTTTAATAATTTCATAAAGATTTCAAAAACTCCACAAAGAATTTAAAGATTTCGAAATATTTCAGAAGATTTTGAAGATTTCGCAAAGATTTTGAATCTTTCAGAAGAATTTCAAAGATTTCAAAAGACTTAATAAAGGTTTTGAATATTCCATAAACATTTCAATGATTTCATGAAGATTTCAAAAATTCCACAAAGATTTCAAAGATTTCAAAATATTTCAGGTGATTTCGCAAAGATTTTAAAGATTTCCAGAAATTTCAAAATATTTCATAAAGGTTTCAAAGATTCCAAAATATTTAAAAATATTTTAACTGAAAATTGTTAATTATATTTCTTTAAACTGCAAAATTTTAAATGATTAACTTTTATAAATTGAACAGTTCAAAGATTCCTGGTTTGAAAATATAAATGCACGTTATCATTTGAAATGCTCTAAAATAAAGAAGAAATCAATAAATTTGTAAATGTTCAAATTTATATCATCTTAAGTAATTATAAGTTAAAAACAATAAAAAATGAATGATTTGATTTTATTTCAAACTTAGCACTTTTTGAATTAAAAATTAAATTATTTTAATTCAAAATCGTTTCAAATTAATAATTGTTCAATTGTTATTTAAAAATCAAAATTCAACAGTTTCATTTACAAATAATTTTTTTTTAAATGGACCAATTATAATGTAACGTTCAAAGTACATTTAGCACTCTGAAATTTTAACGATTTAAGGCTTTCTATTTCAAACAACTCAGATTCGAATGATTTAAAAATGGAATATTTTAGACTGAAACAGTATCTCAATAGGATTCAAAATTGAATAAAAGCGTTTCATTATGAATCCATTTATTCAAAATTATTTGAAAATTAAAAATAGTTTATAAAGTTTCAATCATACGTTTACATTTGTTTAACTACTTAGGCTTTCGAATTGAAACAATTCAATTTTTATCGTCAAAACATGTAAATTGTTTAATTTTGAACAGATTCAGAATCATCTTGTAAAATCATTAATTGATTTATATTTACAGACAATCAACTTGAAAACGTTTTTTATCAAAAATTTTCAATTCCAAACGCTTTTAATTTTTAATCATTCAAGTCTTCAAAACTGCATTTTAAGATTCTTCAAATTGAAAAAATACGCTTAAGAATGAAGACCTGAAATACAAAATTTTTACAGTAAAAGATATTGGAAATACGCATTGTAAACTGAATGATTTCATAATTGAAAAAGTTAACAATTGAATGTAATATTGAAAAAATATATATAATAAAACTTGTTTTAAATTGCATTTATCATGTGATATGAAATTTGGGATATCTCAAATGATTTGATGAATTTTTCTTCTAAAAATTTGTAAAATTTCCGGTCAAAAACTAAATTCACTTTTTCGAAATAATTCTTTTCAACTGAGAGTTTAAGGAAAATATTTCAATGTGAAGATCTTATAAAATAATTTCAGATAAAATTATAAAAAAGATATCAACATATAATCAATTAAAAAGCCTACCTCTTAATAACTATAAACATCCTCAAAGGTGTCATCAGAATATCTATAAACCTCATTAGGAACTGGAAGGTCTGAGTGAAGATTTTTCGACAATGCTATATTTTCAATATTAATTTCCAAATTGACTGCATCACCCTCAGAATCTTTAGCATCGTCGTCAGACTCTTCGGAAGTTTTAATTTCCGAATCAATAGCTTCACTGATCGAAGATAAAGAAGCAGATTTATCTGATTCCAATTTTTGAAGAGTCACATCAACATTAGTAATGATATTTCCTTCCCCTCCAGGTCCCATTTCCCCTTTAACAGATCTTGTATCTATCGTTATTTTAGAAGTCGAATAAGTATCAGACCTGCCCGAATTTGTGAAAGACTTATCAAAAATTGTAACAACCACCAGTAGATGACTCAAGATCTCTATTCAGAGATTTCTTTCTTATATTCGGCTCCATTTGAGTATCGGGCATTTTGATAAAAATCTTCTGTTTTTGATTTTCTTTGATATCACCAGAACCGGAAATTGGATGATTTTTCACATTATTCGTCAAATTGTCAGAGGAACTTTCTGTATTTGTACTCGAGAGTCCTTCTTCTTTGTACTTTTTAACTTGTATTTCTCGTCAATTTCCTTCAGTCGCATCAAAAGAGGAATGGTTGATTTTGATTCCATCATCGTTCTTACACTTAATTTTAATTTGACTTAATTTTTCATTTTTAACTGTAAATTTTATTCGGATATGTGAAGTGTTGATGATAAAGGAAAACGTGCCACGTTTGACGTTTGAGAGCCGAATTGTGGGTAAATGGGTTACCATAGCAACAACTAATGCAACGGCGGAACCGAGTGAAGAACTTTTAGCAAGTCTTTTTTCAATACAAATTTTAGATTTCGATGAAAACGTAAAAATATTTTTTATTTTTTAGAACGGAACGCTTTTATTTATTTTAAATTAATTTTTTTAAATTATACATTATATTCTATACAAGTCTGATAAATCAAAAAATTATAAATTAATTAATTCCAAAAGAAAAATCCTCTTTTCAAGACATTGTTACAAAACTTTTCATACTTTTTTTATAATACATTTGCTTTTTAATATTTTAATTATTGTATTGCCGTGGAATAACGCATTTAAGAATACAGTAGTTAAAACTAATTTTTTTAAGGTTCAAAAAACTCGAAAGTAGGTGATGCGATTATAATAATAATCTACAATATTTTACATGAAATTGAAAAGATTAATTTAAATTGTTATTCTATTCAAATTTACCACTTTATTTGTGTCGCTCGACTGCTCCCTCTACAGTTCTCAAGAGGTTGTCTGTAGCGTCACTAACGTAATTTTGCGTAACTCACGTAACCCACTCTCCAATCTTTTTATCTTTCCCAATAATGTTACTTATGAAAATATTCTAAGTAATAAATATCAGCATCTTCTCAAATTTGTTTCTTTAAATTAAAAATTACTTTCGTATTTTGTTAAATTAAGAGCAAATTTAAAAATGTACAAATCCAAAATCAAACTCTTCAGGATTCCTACTTAACCATCTGAAGGTTGCTGTTGATAACAAGCAATTTTTGAAATTTTTTCTCGCACAATTTATAAATTAAAAATAGGGGATGAATGAAAAATCCCGAAGTAGAAAATATTGAAATAGAAAAACAGGAAATTTTATTTTCCGAGATTTTTCAGTCATCCCAAACTCGTCACTTAATTTTAATTAACTAAAATATAATAATTGAATAATATATTCCACGTAGAAAACGAAAAGTCATGAAGGTAATTTAATATTTTTTTGAAAAATACGATTATTCGTTGAAAATTATTCCAGAAATATGAGTAAAAATTTCTAAGCTTTTATTTGTCATAAATTTTACGACGAGATACGATTTTTCTGCCTAGGAACGCCTAGAAAAACATATAATCAATTTTTCCCTATCTGAAAAAAGGGATCGCATTAATAATAACATTTATTCAAGGCAAATATTTTCCCATTTTTTCGCATGATCTCTAATACATAATTTATATCTTTTATTTCTGGTTTGTTATCTCGAAAATATTGAAATTTCAACTCGTTTTATAATAATAACCATTTCTTCTTATTCTGGCAGAATTTATTTAATTCTTATTATCATTTTTAACTGACTTCCTCTCTGAATTCACATTGTAAAAATTATTCTACCCTCTTTTTCTTTTTCTCCTTCTTATTTTTACATTTTCAGGGACTATAATCTTACTGCAAAAATTGGATTATAATCGTTCCGGAAGTAATTTATAAATTCGAAATGTTTTTTTTTATATAAATCTATCATTTAAAAATATTTTTTCTGGTGTTCATATAATGATGTAATTTCATTAATTAGTAAAAGGTAAAGCATAACGAAAAAATAAAAAGAATTAGATCATAACACTTCTAAAATTCCTTATTAAATAGTAAAATATTCATCATTTGTTCTTTTGATTTTTAATATTCATAACTTAACAGTCTTCCAAGTAAATAGAAGAAATATTTTTTGAGGAATTTTACACTTTTAGAAGTTACGCAAAATAGTATACTTTTTCGCGACCGTGGAAAAGATAAGCACGCGATGATAACACAGTCATTAAATATTGAATATTTTTCCGAGGAGCTACTCAAGCTTAACTTAATGTGCGACCAAATTATTGACTGACTTCTTGGTTTAATAATTAGTAAAAATTAACAGTTAATAAACAAATGAATAAAAAAATATTGCTATTTGTACCTAAATTTCGGTGCACGTAGCCACGGCGTAGATTATAACTGTATGAATCAGTGACTGAAGTTTTCATTTTTTTATAACGTACTGAGAATTGCTTTGAGATTTGAAGTTTGAGGGTATCATCAAATTTTTTAGCAATAAAGGTACAGCTTTTTGCTATCACCATATTCTAGTGGGAATTTCAGAAAAAAGATTGATTTTGAAGTCTCCACTAAAATATGGCAATTAAAGTTGAGAATTGTATTTGGTAATTTAAAGGGAACTTTAACCTACAATACCAAAGAATAAAAAAAATTATGAACAGCAAAGAGAAATGTGGACTAATTTTTTGTCAAATTTTTCAGGAAAAAAGCTGATTTTGAAATACCCTCTAAAAAATAGCAATTAAAATTAAAATTGTCTTTTCCTATTTGAAGGGACCTTTGACCTAAAATACCAAAGAATAAGAAAAATTTATTAACAACAAACAAAAATTTGGATAAAGTTTTTTCAAATTTTTCAGAAAAAAGATTGATTCCCGAACTCACACCAAAATATGGCAATTGAAATTGAAAATTGTGTTTGATAATTCAAAGGGATAATTCAAATACTAAACAATAAAAAAAGTTATGAACAACAAACAGAAATTTGGATCAATCTATTTTCAAATTTTTCAGAAAAAAAAATTTGATTTTGAAATCCCCACTAAAAAATGCCAATTATAATAGAAAATTGTATTTGATAATTCAAAAGGGCCTTCAACCTAAAATACCAAGCAATAAAAAAATGTATGAACAACAAACTGAAATTTAGATCACTTTTTAATAATTTTTTTCAGAAAAAAGAGTTGATTTTAAAATCCCCACTGAAATATGTCAATTGAAATTGAAAATTGTGTTTGATAATTCAAAGGGGCCTCTAACCTAAAATACCAGACAGTAAAAAAAGTTATGAACAACAAACAGAAATTTGGATCAATTTATTGTCAAATTTTTCAGGAAAAAAATTGATTTTGAAACCACCTCTAAAGTGTGGCAATTAGAATAAAAAATTGTGTTTTCACATTTGAAGGGACCTTCGACCTAAAATACCAAAGAATAACAAAAATTTTTTAACAACAAATAAAAATTTTGATCAAGTATCTGTCAAATTTTTCAGAAAAAAATTGATTTTGTGAACCTTACTAAAATATGGCAATTAAGAATGAAAATTGTGTTTGATAATTGAAAGGGATCTCAAGCCTGAAATTCCAAACAATGAAAAAAATGTATTAACAAAAAAAAGTTTAGATCAAGTTTCTGTCAATTTTTTCAGAAAAAAAATTGATGCTGAGATCCCCACAAAAATATAGCAACTAAAATTGAAATTTGTGTTTAATTATTGGAAGGGAATTTTGAGCTGAAATACCAACAATAAAAAAATTTATCAACAACAAACAAAAATTTGGATCTAGTCTTTGTCAAATTTTTCAGAAACAAATTGATTTTGGAATCCCCGCTAAAATATCGCAATTAAAATTTAAAATCGTGTTTTCTTATTTTGAAGGACCTTCGACCTAAAATACCAAAGAATAACAAAAATTTTTTAACGACAAACAAAAATTTCGATCAAGTACATATTTGTCAAATTTTTCAGAAAATAATTGATTTCCAAATTCCCACCAAATATGGCAATTAAAATTGAAAATTGTGTTCGATAATTTAAAGGGACCTTCAATCTAAAATACCAAACAATAAAAAGAGTTATGAACAACAAACAAAAATTTAGATCATGTATCTGTCAAATTTTTCAGAAAAAAATTGATTTTGTGAACCTTACTAAAATATGGCAATTAAGAATGAAAATTGTG
>JAUMHM010000083.1:46043239-46055676 GCA_032362435.1 Melikaiella ostensackeni
CGCATTGTATCCCGCAATTCCTTTTCCTTAAGATCATTTACACCTCTAGCATTCCAAACATCCAGTCTCCATTCATCGCCTGAATCTTTTCCGAGGGCATGCCTTTCGTCAACGAAAGTGTCTATCCAATCCGAGTCTACATAATTATTTATATCGTCCGTTATTCAAAGTATACACCCAACTACCAACTTGATGCGAGAAATGTTTTCCATAAGTATAAAATCATGTACAAACTAAGCAACTAAATCGTCATAAGGTGGTGTGTCCATTCATAAAGTCAGTCCCACCAAATTTCGGTCATTTAAAGAAAAGTATGAAAACAAAGCCAGAATATAAATTATTACATTATCACAAATATATTATGTATCTTTAATGATTATATTAACTATGTTTATATTAACTTATTAAAGGACTCTAGAAATTTTGAAATATTTCAATTAATACTAAATAGTCGAAAAAACTTTTAAGGGCTTTTAAATTATTTTTAAATATTTCTTTGGAATCCAAAATATTTTAAAGCATTTAAAAAAGATTTGAAGATATTTTAAAATATTTTAGGGTTTCCAGAAATGTTAATGGAATTGAAAAAAATTTATATATCAGGGTTTTTTAAGTGAGCAAATAAGTTTAATTTCAAAACCTTTCAAATCTGAAATAATGTCAGAATAATTTCAAATATTATAAAAATTGTATGACTTCCGATTTTATCTTTTAAAATGGTAAGTTTAAAAATTGTAAATAGTTTAAACTTAAACAATATTGAATTGAAAGCATTTAAAATTTAACAATTTTATATCGAAATATTGAAAATGGTTTGGTTTCATTTATAATGGTATGGTGTATCTTTAATAATTGTGATGAAATGAACAGATTTAGTACTTATTATGTTGCTATATTCCTAATATTTAAAAAAAATTAACTTACAAACGGAAAATTAAAAACGTCAAAAATTTTTAAAGATGAAAATTTTTGTACAAAGGTAGCTATGAACATTCTATTGAATTATGTCAACTAAATACCACCCCGTGTTTGAAAAAAATTGGGTTGTAAAGCCTGATATCACTGCCAATACTGGGACAAAACTTCTTAAAATTTCGAATTTTTCAAATTCATTCTTTACCATTCTCACGATATTTAATGAATGAACCTCAAACTTTTTTCTTAAAAACGATGTATTTCATTAAAATCTACGTATACAATTTTTTTCGTTAACGTAATCAAATTGCAAAAAAAATCACATCTAAAACGATTATCGAGAAAAATATAAAATAAAAAAAAAATTTATTCTTATCCGATCCGCCTCTAAACTTAATAAATAATGGGCATTACTTAAGACTACAATCCCTCCAAATTTCATGGCCCCAGCTCTACTTGTTTTCGAGTTATCATAAAAAAAGAAGTATTGTTGACACTCATACACACACACAGGGACAGTTTTTAAAAACCTCATTTTCGGACTTCTGAGATCGAATTATGTCATGATATGACAAAAAATGGAAGTTCGAAAATTTTCATCGTTATAAAGCTTTCTCTATGAGGAAGCAAGAATTATATGTCATAGTTTAAAAGTAATTATATTTTGTAGTTGAAGAAATAATTATAGCCAATGCGTAGGTAAACAATTGAGCTATGTAAAACTAAAACCGCCTACCTCCACTTTTTAGCGAACCGTGTTTCGTGTGGAAAACACTTCTTTATGCTTTACGTATTTACTTAGAGTAAAATTTAAGTATTATTATTATTATTATTATTATTATTATTATTATTATTATTATTGTTTCTATTATTATTAAATTATAAAATGTGTGCATAGCGCTTCCTTTTTTTGACATAGTTGTCCTTAAACTGACCCTCCGAACTACAAAAAAAAATTATTATCTCAATCTGTTGCAAATTATTCCCCTGAAGAGATATCTTGTCTCTCCTGTAAAATTAGGTTCAATGGAGTTGGGCGGTTTTAGTTTTCCGTAGCTGAATTTTAAGCTGAAATGTCCAAAGTTTTATAGTTTTAAATTAACGTTAGTACAATATTGCAGGCTTTTAATATTTCAAACTAAAAGCCTGAGTAATTAACTTTTCACATGATAATTATTTTTCTCAAAAGCCAATTAATATTAACAATTTAATACCTAAATATTCACAATTTAACGTTTTTTCTTTTAATTACAAATTAGAAAAATCAAGCTTAGAAATTAAATGATCTTGAAATTTTTCAAATTAAACTCGTTTAAAAGGAAAAATTAAAATATTCTTACTTATTTTTTTTTGTCTGATGTATAATAATTGGAGTTAATTCACCAGTTATTGATACAATTGAAGCCAATGAAGATTCAAATTATATATTCTCTATAATCATTATTAGACGGAAGTAAATCACTCGTGAAAAAATTTAATTGATAATAAAATCCAAGCCTGAGAAATACTTTTTTATTCTAAAAAATCTTAACAAATTTGTATAGTTACATACATTTTAAGTACTGATGTTCATAAATTTTATTTAAATAAATATAAATTATTTCTTTCAATTACTTCAAATAATTATTCTACATCTTCTTCATCAGAAATATTAGCATTTTTTTGCGACGTCTTTATCGATCTGCTTTTATGAGATTGTAAGGAATTTCAATAACAGAAATGCCTGGCAGGGGAAATTCCCGAACAGAAAGACCAGAAATGTACTGAGAAAAAGCATAATTATTTTGTAAAAAATAATTATAATCATTACGAAGATTCACGTTCTAATCATAAAAAGTTCTCTTTTATATTCTCATCATGTATGATGAAAAGTTTTGTTTAAATTTATTATCAGTTGAACTTGGGAGGAAGTGTGTCTTTTATCTTGTGGCTAATTCTAAAGCCACCATATTTTCCTGTTTTCCTTTAAGACCTCCTTCAAGAACTATACATTTTTTAATAAAAATTACGAGGATTGTCGAATTTTTGTTCGTTTAAATTCTTCTTTCCTTAACTCAGTACTGTTTATCATCAGTGTTTTCCTATTCTAATCATATTTAGATTATTTTTCATAAAATTAATTGAATTTATATCTCAAACTTGAATCTTGATAACTCTTCTCATTGCAGATAATTATATATTTTCACAATCCAGTTCGAAAATAACTCGAGAAGAATTTGCTTTTTAAGAGTATAAGATTTCGCCTGGATTGCTTGTTTGGAAATTAAATATCTCTATATTTTGTAACAATATTATCCAGATGCTTGGTAAAAGAATAATTCTACCATAGACAAATTATTTATAGGTTTACAATTTTTTAGATGTTTTTACTGACTCAGAGAACTATGAAAGTATGAATTCTCGACGCAGAGACGAGACCTTGAAAACCGGATCTTAAATATCGTAACGATGATTAACAAATTCCTTTAATTTGACTAAATTGAAAATTACAGTTAAATTATTTTTCACAAAGCAAAATTTGTTATGCTTATTATTAACGATTATTTACAAATTTCTCAGAGATAAATTCATTATATATTCAAGATTCATTCATTTGATCGATAAATTACTCACGATCAGTGAATGTTCGATTATGTTATTTCGTCGAATATAATTTTTGTATGAGTAGTGACACAAATTAATTTAAATTCAAAGCTTTAATGTACTAATAATTGCCTCGAAAAATTTATTTAAATCTCAGTTAAAATTGTCAGATTTCGATCCTTGTTTCAATTTTACTAGTTCTTTCTTTCCGATCATTATTTTCCAATATGATTAAATTTCTTTGCTACTTTAACATCCAAGAGACCAAAACTAGTTTCGTTTTAAAAATCTAAAGGGAATGCAGTAACCAATCTCAGGTTAACAAGATAATAAATAAAACGTTTATAATCAATTATTAAAGAACTTTCATTCTAGAGATCGATGAATATTTTTTATTTATTTCAAATTTTGTTTTTAGATGCATAGACAATATACATTTGTCTTAAGGGATTGAACCAGAGAAAGAAGATATTGACAGGTTTCGAGGTTCCACACTTTTTTACTTTTTTGATACTTTTTTAGGCAAGGCTACTTTTTTGCTAGTTTTTTCAGTAAAGTGATATATAAAACTCATCGTACTAACAAAGTTGAGTTTTTATAAATAAAAAATGAAAGAAAGGTATGCCTAAGGGAACTAGAGTACTCGTTTAAAAAAAAGATCAGTCAGTCAAAATATATAAAAATATATTGTCAGCGTTCCTATGTTTAATACAAATTTTTGAAATAAAAACTTTAAGCGCAAATTCTAGATCATTCCTTTCTCCTTACAAGGAGATGATCAGAGTTGAGATTTTTTTTTTAATCTCATAACTTTTCAACTGTTGAAAATAGAAAAAAATTCGAAGTTCAACTGTTGAAAATTCAATAAAAAATTTCCTTCGATTTTCAGCAATTGAAAATTAACTGTTTAGAATTCAGTTTTCTGTAATTTTTAATAGGCTGTATCTAGTTGTCCCGAAAAATTGGCGGAGCTGGAAAAGGGGATTTTGGGACGACTAGCCAAACTTATGAAAAATATTTGACTTCTCGTCTCGAATTTCGGGACCGTGAGGCACTTCGTTTTTAATAGTTTAATTTTCAACATTTGAAAATTGAAAAAACAGCGAATTTTATATTAAAAAGAAGTGTTAAAAATGTTATATTTAGATAACTTTACATTTCAATAAATCACAATTTAATAAATAAGCATTTTAATTCATAAGAAAAAATTTCGAAAAAGCCGATTTTTTCGAAAACGGTTCCCCGTTTTTTTCTTGAATTTTCAACAGTCAACAATTCATTTTTTTTGGTTAAAGATTTATTATTTTAGTTGAGTTTCGTCTTTTGAGCTTGAAAATTCATCTCTCTTGGTTAAAAATCTTATTCTTCGGCAGAGAATCTAATTTATTATGAAAAAATCATTCTTCGGCGCCGTTATTTACATAAATAAAAGTATGAAAGAAATTCCTTATAAATACGTCCTTTTTTTAGTTTAAAGTATTTTTACACTACTTTTTTATTTTAAAACTAATTTTTTACTGATTTGAAAAGGCTACTTTTTGAATACGTTTTTTATTTTTCAGGATACTTTTTTTACTTCCATAAAGCACTTTGAAGTCTGGCTTTCATTTTGTAATTAAAACTCAAATGATTGAATTTCGAAATGTATATTCGAAATGTATAATTAGAAATTTGAAAATTTTGAATTTCCAAACGATTTAAATTTACATTAAATAATTTAAATTTTGAAGGGCTTGAGTATAAAAAAATTTTAATATCACAATTCTTGGTAGTTGAAATTTTTTTGAGTTTTAAGTGAAGTTCCGATTCGTTTAATTTTCAACGTTGCGTAGTAGACGTTTTTCCTTTTTTAATGATTCTCATTTAAAATTATTTCATTTTGAACGTTTCTTTAGAATAATTTAATTTAAAGACGTTATAATATAAAAATTTTCCATTTTGAACGGTGAAAATAAATTTAGTTTTTGATCAGAAAAATTTGTCTAATCAATTTTATAATATTAAATTGTAATTTTTTATGTAATTACAATTAAAAATTCTAGCCTATAAAAAAATGAAAAATTTACAATTTCTAGATTCTTTTTGGACTTATCTGAAATCTTGATAAATCTTTATGAATTTTCTCAAGAATTTTATTAAAATTATATTTATATCATCTTAAAAACAAATTGATAATAGTACTTATTTCCTCCAATGGAAAACGACTGACGTTTAATCTCATTTTCATGGGGTGTAAAATGCCCAAAATATAATTTAAGCTTGAATTTAAGTATTCGAAAACTTTTAAACAATAAGTAGTTATTTGAAATTTGTTTTAAAAATTATTTTTCCCCTCAAACGGAAAAACTACACGCGTCTTCAGAAAATAAACATCCAGGGATGTGAACGCGCACTTGCATCTGCTAGTTAAGAACTACATGATTGAATTTTTACACAATAAATTTCTTGAATAATAATTCTTTAGATGAAAAATATAAAGACACTGGTATTAGGAAATGTGCAGGCTACCCGATATACAAGATCGTTTTCTGAGATACTTTAACTTGCTTTTAGAAAGTCTGACGACCCGAGTTTTTGCCTTAACATTATCCACCTCCCATGGCAGCAACTTTTTTGCTCCCATTATTATCTTTCCGTATTACTACATTTTGATTTATCTCATCAATCGCCATACTCCTGGATATTCAACTAGAACGACTTGCTGAGCTCTATTATTATTTTAATGGTCCATTTTCTTTAAGCAAACTTATACCTGCACTTGAACTCAAAAAGAGGAATTTGAGCCGTTCAGATGTAGAATAAAAACTAGATACTTCCAAGTTCCAATTAATTGCTCTTAGAACTACATATTTTCTTTTGTATTCATTCCAGGTATTTTATATTTTTATCTTCAGTTTTCGAAAATTCGATCTGAACTTAAAACGATTGTATTCGTCACCAAAATCACTGAAAAAAAATAATAAAAAGACCGTCATTAATTCTGAATTAGTTTTACTCTGGTAAGTAAGGAAGCCGTGAGTTAGTAGAGTTAACGGAACAACATAGTTCATGAATGGTTGGTTCGTTCAAAATGTTTTGCGTATCACAAGAGACTTGATATTGTTTCAGCCTCGGCGTAAGCCACGAGATTAAAAGCGATTTCAAAATATTTATCTCCTAGAAAATTCTTGTCGAAATTTTTTTTTCAGCTCTCTTGTAATTGACTCACTAAGTATGTAATTGACAGTTTTACTTCAAAACATCAACTTCGAGACGAATAAATTTCATATTGCACTTGAACTTGAAAATATTAAAATTTAAAAGCATGACTAAAATGGAAAGCGTTGAAAAGTACGGAACTTTTAGGGCTCGGATCACGTGACTTTTCCGATTTTTTTGAAAAATGCGACTTTTTTTACTTTTTTGAAAAATGCGACTTTTGCGACTTTTTAAAGAAACATGCGACTAATCGACTTTTTTCCGTTTTCTCAGAAGTTCACTATACTTAGTTTCAAGTTTAATCACGTTGAAACTTTAAAAATTGAAATTCAAAATTAGAAAAAAATGGTACCATTTTAATTGACAACATTGAAAATTGAATCATTTCTCATTGAAGCTTATAATTAAAGAATTTTAAATTAATAGCGTTCAAAATTGAACAGTTTCTAATTACGTGAATTCGTATTCAAGTTTTAATTTTTTCAAATTGCAAGCCTCCACAGTTAGACATTTTTAAGTCGAAAATGTTTAAAATCGATTAACTTCAAATTCAATTTTTAAGAAATGAATAATTTCGTATTTAAATTATGCAGTCTCAAATTTGAAGCCCTAATTGTTGAGAAATTCAAAGTTAAAATTGTTTTCAAATGATTGTTTCTAAGTTTCAAAATTAATGTAAATAATAAACTTCTCTCATTTGAAAAAATCCAAGTTGACAAGTTTAAAAGTTCAGAAAGAATTTTTTTTAGCCCCAATTTACAATCATTCAAGCTGAATGACAATTGTTTAAAAATCGTTTGAGCTCTAAGGTTTATTTCGATTGTGCAGAGAATATTTTAAAATCAATAAGAATTATGTATAGTACTCTGTATTCCTAAACAAAGAAAGTTATTACTTCTGTCATTCAGTGTCTGATACTGCTTTTTTTTCATTATCTTTGAAAATTTCATGCGACTTTTTGTGGACTTTTTTCAAAATTCCATGCCACTTTTTTGTTATTTATATATAATGTAATTTATATAGTAAAATGCAACTAATGCGACTTTTTCAAGCCTCCTTATGGATCTGAACCCTGAACTTTTTAATTTTCCATTTATGAAGTTTTTCTTATTTTTCAGATGTCTCAAATTGATATAATGAATTCTTCGGGTGGTCATGGATCGCATATGGATCATTCAAGTCATATGGATCATGGTAGTATGGATCATGGAAGCATGGATCATGGAAGCATGGATCATGGTAGTATGGATCATGGAAGTATGCACATTGAAGCAATGGGATCAGTGGATCACAGTAGTCACCAGATTTCTGGCGGTGATCACCCAATGCACGGAATGTCGGTGTGTAAAATCCCCAACAACTTTATTATAATCGAGGGGTTGACAACTCGACCGATCGGGTGTACACCTACTTTTGACTTCAAATATTTTAGGATATTTCAATGACTTCAGAAGATTTCACTGACTTCAGGAGATTCAATCAAGTGACTTCAGAAATATCTGAAGAATTCACTGACGTCAGGAGAATTCAAACGACTTCAGGAGAATTCAAATGACTTCAGATATTTCAAGTGACCTAAAGTGACTTCAGAAATTTCAGAAAAATTCACTGACTTCCGGAAATTTCAGTTGACTTTAGGAGAATTCAAATGACTTCAAGTGACTCCAAATATTTCAGAAGATTTAAGATATTTCAAGAGACTTCAGGAGATTTCATTACAAGTGCACACCTAACTTCACGAGTTGTCAACCCCTCGATTATAATTCAAAATCATTCAGTAATTATTTAGGGACCAGGAAAACTTAAAAATCGGGGAAATGTCAAAGACAACAAAAAAAAAAGATGCAAAAAAAGAATTTTGCCTTGCTCTTGGAATTTTAAACAGAATTCAGGGTGTCTACCTGACCGGGAAATCGGGAAAAGGCTGAAAATTTAATTCGCCGGGAAAAACCAGGAATTTGATTCGATGACCGGGATTTTTCATTCGATTGGCCTAAGGTCAAGGAAAACGTGGAAATCAGAGATACTCGTAAATCAGGGAATTTTATTGGTCAGGGAAAGTCAGGGATTTGGAACAACAATCTTGCAAAAGTCAGAGAATTTCTCTGAGAGGCACTTTAAATAACCGCCAAGAATAATGAATTTGAAATTTTAAAAGTTTAATTTCAAATTATTTTAATCCATTTATAAAAGATTCTGTATTCAAAATATTTCAAGATTAAAATTCCGGTGGTTGATTATTAATGGCGAGGGATATTAAAAAAATTTTCAGAGAAAAATCAGGGAATTTTAAAAATTAAGTTTTGCCGCTACCCTGATTTTATCACTCTTAGTTTGTTCAGTCACAAGACGATCAATGGAAAATGCTTTATTGTTAATAATGGCGATAATATAAGTGATGCTGTTCGCAATTTTTTAAAAATTTTGAAATCTTGAAATCCGGTGTAAACTCAAACTCGTAAATTATTATTTATCTGAAATTGTAAATATATATTTTTTAATCAAAGAGAGAAAGATCTACGTTTTAAAATAAAAATATGAAAACTGTAATTATGATTTGGAACAGGGGATTTTGGAAGAGATTTGTAATTCTCAATATGAAAAGGTAGTTTTCTAAGAGAATTATTATTGTTCTGACTTTGAACAGGGAATTTTTGAAAAGAATGATAATTCTGAGTTGGTTCCGGGAATTTGCGAAAGAATTATAATTCTGAGTTATACCTGGATTTAAAAAAGAAGTATAATGAAGTATAATTCTGACTTAGGACAGTGAATTTTCGAGAAAAATGATAATTTGTAGTTGGAACAGGAAATTTTCCAAAACAATTATATGTAATTCTGAATTGGATCAAAGAGTTAAAAAAAAATAATTATAATTTAGATTTGGAATAAGAAATTTTCCAAAAGAATTGAAATTCTGAGTTAGGACAGGGAAATTTCAAAAAGAAATATAATTACCAGACCGGGAAATTGAAAAATAGACAAAAGAAAACCGGGAAATGACCAGTAAAAATATTTTTAATAATGTTTTCGATTATATTTCTCTAATCTAGTATCCATTACAGATGTTCTTCCACGGCGGATATTCCGAAACAGTTTTGTTCGAATTCTGGAAAATTTCTTCTGTCGGTGGTCTCGTGGGATCTGTAATCGGAATCATTATAATGGCAGCTGTTTACGAAGGCTTGAAATACTACAGAGAATATCTTTTCTGGAGAACCTATAATGCACTTCAATACAGAAGTGTTTCGATGCCTCAGGAAAAAAATGTCGTCGCCGAAGATAATCGAGTCGTTCAGTAAGGGTCATTTAAAAAACATTTTTATTAATTAATAATAGAATATTAGTTTATTTTTATGGCTTTAGAGTCAAAATTAATATTGATCAATGATCATTGATGGAAGCATTGTTTTTTAATTTTGTTATTCTAGTATGGTTGGCGAGGTTATCCACAAACAGCCGTAAGTAAATATAGACGGGCCATTTTCGTATAGTGGATGTAAAAAACTGTGTAGTTACGTCCATAGAAATTTTAGTTTCAGGTTTAGGTCCCTGGAATTTTACCAAAACTGTTTTTTCACTTAATTTTTACATTCTTATCATTCATGATTTAAAAAGTATTTTATTAGAATCGTCCGAAATTTTATACCTCAGTTTTTCAGCGGATCTCCATGTTTTGAAATCCCCTGAAACCAAAAAAAAAAAACAAGTTTTGACAATGGCTACTAGTGTTATCAAATTTGAACGATAACTTCTTGTGGGATACCAAGCTGGCGGTAAGAGTAAATAAAAAAGGTAGGGCGAAAGGGGGTTAGCTGATAGGTATAAGGAAAGACTTAGTGAAGGGTTTTGAATTAAAAGAATGGGAGTATGGAATTGTGATTTCAGAGAGTAAAATTAAGTATGGTAACACTAAAATGAACCTTGTAACTGTGTAATAACGGAAAGGTATCTAAAGTGAAGGGAAACGAAAAGTCTAAGTTGAAGAAGCGAATGAGAGGGGGGAGGAAGTATTAACTGTAGGGGATTGGAATGCTAGAACAGGAGATAAACAAAGCTGTACAGAAAGTGAGGGCTACGATATTTTTAAAGACTCAAATGTAACTAGGGAATCCAAAGACAAAGTGATAACCGTTGAAGGAAAGAAATTGTTAAGTTTGTGTACAGAGTATGGAATGAGTATTATGAATGGAAAGAAGGTAGGAGACAAGGAGCATAATCTGACATATCTAGGCGAATCTGAGAGTTTCGCTCTTGATTATTTAATTGCTACGGAAGTAAACGGAAAAGGTATTATTAAGGAAGTAAAAGTCGTTACAAAAACTGAATCGGACCATCTACCTCTGACCATCATCATAGGTTAGCATAAAAAAAGGGGAAAACAATTGAGATTAAAAAGTAACAGTCAAGAGGAGGCAGAAAGGCTAACTTGGAATAAAGATAAAGCAAGTGCCTTTCTTGAGGTTATGGATAGATTATGGGAGGACTACGAGAGCTATTAAGATCCGATATTGAATTGGGAAAGATTGGTGAGCACCATTAGGATAGCGGTAGAAGAAGTAGGGATGTCAAGGAAGGCAAAAAGAAAGGGCAGGGAGGGAAACCAGAATTCTGGAAAGCAATAGGTCATTTCCGACCAAAGATAAAAAGGCGAGGGAAAAATATCAGTAACATAAGGTGGAAACGCCATTTGGAAAAGCTTTTAGAAGCAGACTCGGACGAAATTGAATCGGAAGAGGAAAAAATCAGGTCCCAAAGTGAAAAAAACACGGAGAGCGTAGGTCTAGAAGTAGAAAAAGAAAGAAATAAGGCCCAGAGACAAGAAAGTACTGAGGTAGGTCTAGGTCAGAGAGGGAGAAGAGAAAAATGGTTAGAAATAAAAGAGAGAGAAAAGTTGAACGGACCGATCTATTTTGAAGAATTGGCAAATAGCGTCTTGAAAATAAAAAGGAAAAGCGCCTGAGGAGGACGGATTAGGAATAAAATTTTCGCAGAGACTTTCGCAGAAGTGGGCAGAAGAGTTTCATATTATAATTAATGGCATGTGAGAGGGAGGGATAATGGAAAACGGCTGGGAAAAAGCGAGAATAGTCCCAATCTTTAAGGATGGAGAAGAAAACACAGGCAACTATAGAGGGATCGCCCTACTAGACGGTGGATACAAATGCTTGGCGTCAATAATGGACCAGCGATTAAGCACGTGGCTAGAAAAGAAAGTTTTATTCAGCGAAAGCCAAGCAGGGTTGGGGTAAAAAGAACTGCTACGGATCATATTTTCACACCAAACTCCTTAATAGGTAACAAATTGAAGAAGGGAAGGGGGAAATTGTACGTAGCATTTATGGACTTTAAGGAAGCATTCGATACTGTCGATAGAGCGTTAATGATGGAGAAATTGAAGAAAACGGAGTTACATGGGAACATGTACAGAATGATAGAAACTGTGTACAGTAAAACAAATTATTAATTTTATTTATTTTGTATTATTTTATAAACTATTTGAATTAACAAATGGTGAGACTAGCCACTCATGTAAATTATTTATCACGGGAAATACATATTCCCCAGACTCATTTACATTAAGTACATTAACAAGCGGGTCCATTTCTAAATCGCCTTCCTCAACCCGCTCTACGAGGTGTGGCTATTAAAGAACAGGACTAATTTTTTTTCCGCTTGCTTGGAGCCTTGATAACAACAAGCAGGATCTGATATTGATCTTTGCCCCCCCCCCCTACCCT
>JAUMHM010000083.1:46059132-46072644 GCA_032362435.1 Melikaiella ostensackeni
TGTTGTACATGGTCACCATCTTGTTGCTGAAGCAATTCGTCTGCATTATCAAACAGTAAATAGTTTAATTGAAAATGTAAAAAAAGTTTTTTGAAGTCTCCTGAACGAATTGCATGTTTCGCTAGATGAATCCAGAATTACCGTTGCCCTTAGAACCTGTTATAACACGATGAGGAACGTGACTAAGTGAGGCTACGTATTATGCAAAAAATTTGGAAAAAATTAGTTCTGTTATTTTGTGTTTGAACCCAGAAGAGGCAACATGTATAGGAGAAGCTCAAGAAGTTTTACGTACAAAACATTTGCTAGCAGACTTACAGTACATACAAACTAATTTTGAATGTTCAGTTAAATACATTAATAAATTACAAACCCAGGAACTGTCGCTTCAGGAAAGTTTAAGTTATATTCAACACAAAGGATGAATTATCCAAACAGAGTGGACCAGCGTCAAAAGTAGCCGAAAAAAAATCAAATGATGTTCTGGCGAAAAACAAAGATTCAAAAGTACTGCGATTGATTGCTGAAAATTTTAATGCTCAAAATATTGAAGATTTTCCCTACTCTGAAAGTGAAATTCAGAAGTTGAAATATGCCCCCATCACATCGGTAGAGGTACAGCGCAGTTTCTCTCGATCTACTAATATTTTTAGTAACAGAAGGAGAGCGTTTATTTTCGATAATTTAAGAATGTTATTTACGGTGTCGGCTAATGCTTTAACCCTCAATAAATTGAATTTCGACAATGATTGATAAAACATTGTTATCTAACATTTAATTTGCAATGTCTTTTCGGCACTATTTTATTTTGTTTGCATTGATAATGACAACGTATGATTTGTCGCTTTATTTTCTTTTCCTTCTACTCAGTGCCGTCCGCTCATCACAGTACTGACATTCAGATGCTCGTGCGCGCTCTCCCTTCTCTACCCCCCATGCGGCGGTTCGCCATAACGAGGGAGCCGAGCCTAGGCGCGGTGCGCAGCTTCAGACTGGGCTGGTCCGCTCTCTGTATATAAATATTAGGTTAGGCAGGTCATGTTAATGACAGTTAATGATTTTATGTTAAAGGTGCTGAGAGGTAAGGGTCTCGACAAATGGGTCTAGCATTCGAGAGACACATTGAATTTTTATTACAATTTTTGTTTGCATTATAAATTTCTGGAAGAAAATGCATACAGAAATGAAAGTGCAATAAATTTACTGTCCAACTAAATAAGTTTCAAAGTTGTAAGACTTTGCGTTTGTAAGAAAGAGGATAGCAAAGTTTGAGGTTGCCTATTTCCTCGTCAATGAGCTTCTTTACCCTTCATATCGTTTATAATTTATGAAAAAGTAACAGAAAGAATTTTTTCAGGATCTGTGTATTTGGAAAATTAGACTGTCAACTTAAAAGAATTGGCCGGCAGCCCCTTCACTCCAAGGTCCTTGACAGCGAAAATTGTACCACCTTTTGGATCGTCTGCTGGAGGTTTCCCTGTAGGATTGCCATATCCTACTGTTGCTACATACAAAACATCTAGAGAAGGACCTCCAAAAATTGCTGTCCCAACTCTTTTTGTAGGTATATCAACAGATCGAAGCAATTTCCCAGATTTTGGATTTATTTGAATGACCTATAAAATATTTTTAAAATGTTTATTTAGAAGATGTTTCATTTTTCGAAATAAATTTGAAATTTAAGATTGGATACTTACTCGAGAAGCTCCCTTAGAAGCTCCATAAAGAGCATAGAGAGGCACCCAGAGGTTTCCATCGGTATCAATTGTCAGACGAGTCGCAAGGTTGGTTATATTATTAGCTTTCAAGTCAAAGACGACTTTTCGGTTCGCTAAAATTTGATAATTTATTCTTATAATTATTAAAATAAATAAGTTATGAATTACATTGAATTATCTGATTTTGAAAATGTTACCAATAGTTCCTTTTTTTAAATCGAAATCGTGAACTGCTACTTGTTGGGTCAGAGCATCGTCGTAATATAATTTATCATTATTTATACTCCATACTATTCCGCTGCTAACGTTAACAGGTGAAATCTGTATTTCAAGTTTCAAGTTCGAATCCAAAGAGTAGAGACTTGCCAAATTCTTTCCAAAAACTCCGTTAACATAGTTCATCGTCCCTGGAATATCAAATGCTTTTTTTTAATATAATATAGAATTTTTTACGACTTAAATAATATATTGCGCAAAGTGTTGGAGATATAGGTGATTTTAAACGAGTGTGAAACGCAGCAATCACACAAGTTATCACATATACGAGGGATGTCCAGAAAGTAAAAGTACTCGATTTTTCTAATGAAAAAAAATGTATTTGAAAAAACGTCAGGACCTCTGTTTTCATCTCCTCATCGGTGGAAAATTTTTTTCCACTCATGTGAGTCTTCAGGTAGGTGAACAGACAGTAGTCTGAAGGCGCCAAGTCAGGGGAGTAAACGGGATGGTTCAAAACGTCCCAACCAAATGAATCCAAAAGTGCCTTGGTGGCCAAGGCTGTGTATGGACGAGTGTTGTCATGCAACAAGCGTACTCCTTTCGTCAACATTCCCCTCTGTTTATTTTGAATCGCCCTCTTAAGCTTTTTTAGGGTCTAACAGTATCTTTCTGCGTTGATGATCTCCCCCTGAGGCAGAAATTCGATCAAGACGATCCCTTTTCGGTCCCAAAATACAGGAGTCATAATTTTTTCGCTGCTCGAAATTGAAGTTTTGAATTTTTTTGCGGATGGGGAACTGGTCATGAACATTTGTTCTGTCCTCTTTAAATTTCCGACACCACTTAAAAATGTTCGTTCGATTCATAACACCTTCACCATAAACAGCTTGGATTCGTTGGAAACTTTCAGTAGGTATTTTTCCCCCTGCGTGAAGGAACTGGATGACACTGCGCACTGGGCACTTGGCGGGATTTCTTATTGACATGTTTCACGCAAACTTACACTGCGGGATTTGTTTTCGTACTACCGAGGTCCCCCTGTGCTCATTGTGCTCAGGAGAACCTCTTCTACCATTTAGTGTTTCCAAACTTGGTAAAAAAAATTTCCACAGCTCAAAATAGCAACAATACTCTTACTTTCTGGACAACCCTCGTATCTCCAACACGATGCACACGATATTGTGTCCAATCATTGCAGACGCAAAATACGGCTTCGAAGCGAGAGTTAAGGGACAACGAAGTTATAGACTCATCAATCGATTGACGAAGTATCAACTTCAATTCGGAAATTTTGTTTCACCTTGTCAACGCGGTACCCGTAACTCACATCAGACAGCTTCACTATCGAAATGCTCTTTCTCCACGCTAAATTTACTTCTCCCACTTACTTTTCCCAGTAGCGGGAAAATCAAGTTTCTCCCATGGACATGTCATCGATCGAGGAATCCATAACTTCTTCGTCTGTCAACGAGCCTCCAAAGTCGCATTTTCCGCACGGGTATTGTACAAAATAAATTGGATGTAAATATTAAGTTACACTTATCTAAATCAAGTTTAAAATAAGTTAAAACCATCTCAAAGCCAATTATATTTAAATTCGAAAATCCAGTACAACTTTTTTTATCAGGGGTCATTCTTAAATTACGTAACATATTGGAGGGGAGAGGTCTAGCCTTGTATTACACAATGTTGAAAAACTACAGGAAAAGTACGAAAAAAAGACACGAAATTCACGAGAAATTGCGTCACGTAATTTATAGACGGTCCCTTACCTGTCCATAGTCTGCCTAAAGCATCAGCTCTTCCTTCATTTAATCTGTTGTTTTTGCGGTCTTTTTCCACAAGTGTCAATAATCGAATTGGAGGATTTTCCACATTTTTGTCAGCATTCCATGTAACTAATAGGATATCATGGCTAGCACCAACCACATATTGATTTGAAGTTTTCTCAACAGGGACAGCAAAAGACACGAGACCATTGGCTGTCGAAGAAAAAATCTGCATTAAAAATTTTTACGATAGAAAATAATTTAAATGAGGAAGAAGAAAGTAAAAAGAATTTGGATACCTATATTAGCGCAGAATACTTTTGACGTCAGTGGATCGTAGGAACAGAGTTTCTTGGCAAACGTGTCTTCGAAGATGAATTTCTGGATTCTTGGATCCCACAAAAATCCCTCTGTTACTCCTGTGGAGGGGTAAGCTTCTTCAACCCTGGTGGATTGGATTTCTTACCAGTTGTTTAAATGAGGTACGAGAGTATTTTAAAATAATATAGGGGATTTTCAACTGGAGATAATAATTTTTATGCACAAATATACTCGGAAATTTTAGTAAATAAATATATTTGTAGATGTTGCAAAAAATGTGGAAACTAGTAATACTTACTTATAGCAAATTACCGGAGAGAAAAATACGCAAAGGGCAGAAATTGCGGAGAGAACGCGCATTGTTTAATATTCACGTCTAACCTCGATTAAGTTCAACTCAAAAGTGCTTGCACATCCAGTTTCTCTATTGTAAGTATTTCGGGGATGCCACCCGATTATTTTAAGTCAAGAAAGAAAAAAGTCGAACCATGCGTTTTTGAGGAAAACGATTTTTTTATTTTTAACGAATAAAAATCAGGTTTTCCTCGAAAGCGACGCAAAACATGAATAGCAGTTCAAAGTTAAAAATTGTTCCCCTTCCTGAAATCTGTCAAATTTATACCTTCACCATTGTTTATCTTGAGGCAGTTTACATCGCAGTAATGTTTGCCACGAAAGTAGGTTTTACTGATTTGAAGAGATCACGACGGTGCGGATACACCGTATTTCCGTTGCAGCAGAATTGACCACGATACCACCGAAATCAATTGATCTACTATATTTTTGGAATTTTTTGACACCAGAAAAAAACTGGGAAATGACAGTGAATTTATTTTTTGACCGGGAATTTTACAAATTTTTAGAGGAAAAATCTATCCAATCACTTGAAATATAACAAATTTCATATTACATAATATAATGCAATTTAAAATAAATTAGGTTTCAACTTTAGGTTTGTTTGTTAGGTTCAGTTGTTAACTTTTTCAATTTTGAAATCATTCAGTTTACAATGCGTAACTCTAACATCTTTCACCGTGAAATTTGTCTAATTTATGTCTTCATTTTTGGGCATACATTTTCAGTTTAAACAATTTTAAAATGCAGTTTTGAAGAGTTGAACAATTAAAAATTAAGAGCGTTTGTAGTTAATTTTTTTTTATAAAAAACGTTCAAAGTTGATCAAGTGTAAATATAAATTAATTAATAATCTTCAAAACTGAACTGTAGTTCGAATATGAATAATTGAACAATAATTGATTTTACGAGATGATTCTGAACCTGTTCGAAATTAAATAATTTGAAGATTTTAACGTTAAAAATTAATTGTTTCAATTAGAAACCTTGGTAGTTAAGCGAATGTAAATGTCAATTTCAAATTTTTAAATCAAAAACAAGAACAACTTTGTAATATTTAGCAATTTTTGACTATTCATTGAAAATGAGCAATTATAAATCAAATATTTAAAACTAAATAATTTGAATCCGAATTCCATTTTTAAAAATTTTAATTTGTAAGTGAGAGTGTTTAATTTTGATGTATAAATAAGAACTGAACAATTATTGATTTGAAACGACTTGAAATAAAAATAATTTAAGCACTCATTTCAAAAAAATGAGTTAAAAAAATTGATCGTTCAATTTTTAATGTTTCCAACTTAAAATTGCTTAAAATTATATAACTTTGAACATCTATAAATTTTTTCATTCATTCTTTCATTCATAGTATTGAAAATGATAGCGTGGATTTATATTTTTTTAACCAGAAATCTTTGACCTGTTCAATTTATAAAAGTTTGAAAATTTTTATTTTACAGTTTAACGGCATTCAAATTAAAATTGTTCAGTTGAAAGTGTTGAAAACTTCAAATTTGTGCACTTAAATTATTGAGCGTTTCAATTGTTTCAAGAGTTTGAATTTTTGGATAAAGTTCCGAAAGCATCCGACCTCCGATTTTTTCGAATCTACGTACGCTTATGTATTTTGACGCGCTGATTACGAATATGATATTGAATATCGGCGCAAATTTGATTTTCATAGCAATAACTATAAAAAACGTATAAAATCATGGTTTTCCCCATTTATTTCCGTAAAGAATGGGAATTTCAGAAAATATTTTAGACAAAAGACTGATGTAAAATGACTGATGTAAAAGACACCTTCTGGGACTCGTTAAGTGATATTATGGGTACTTGCGATCCAGAGGAAAGAATCATTCTACTCGGAGATATGAATCGCTGGGTTGGTATGCAACGCGAAGGTACCCACCGGGTACTTGTTCATTTTGGAGACACAAAAAACAACGGTAACGGGGAGAAACTGATTAACTTATGCTTGCAAAAAGGCATGTTCTTACGAATACTTGATGCCGGCATAAGATGAACCACATATATGCTTGGTACAGAGGCGAAAGCCGCAGTATTATTGACTTTGTTGTAGCGTATGAGAGACTGAGAGGCGTAGTGAAAGATACAAGGGCTATAAGAGGCTCTAAATGTGGAACGGATCACTATCTATTATTTTGAAAAAGGGTTAAGAAAATTAGGAAATGCAGTACTATTAGTGAATTAGTCAAAATTAAGAATGCTGATGGTGAAATGGTATGGGATACGGACAATTTTAAGACTTTATGAGTGACTTTTTCAAGAAATTTTATGGAGATCAAGCTATGGTGCACAACAACTTTGACATAGAAGAGGATAGGTTAGACAAGCCCGTTGTAGGTGGCAAAAGAAGAATCGATATCCGCGATATTAGAGCCGTAATTAAGAAACTAAAGAATGGTAAGGCTTCTGGTGTGGACGGTATCACCGCTGAAATGCTTATGAGCGATGGCGGATATTTGTTTGTGTGGCTGAACGAATTTATGAATATGTGTGCTGAAAACGGAGAAGCTCCAAATGATTGGAGAGAGGCGATTATCATTCCACTCTGCAAGGGCTCTGGGGAGTCCAATGTGGATTTTTGCCTGGAAGATCATATGCGGATCAAATGTTTAGCCTGAGGCAGATCATAGAAAAAAGTTTGAGAGTAAACAAAAAAGTATTCTGTGAATTTTTTGATCTCGAAAAAGCTTTCGATAAGGTGGATAGAGCTGAACTTTGGAAAGAGTTGAAAGCATATGGAGTGGAGTTTTTGAAGCGTCAACATCACTTCAAAAAGACAAACGTAATAATTCTAAAAAGCTTTCAAAAAAACCATAAAAAATTGTTCTTCTGCGATAAGAAAAGCGTGTCACGTTTCTGCAATTCAAGTTGAAGAAATTAAATCCATGATATGTTTAACTTTTTTCACATAAATGTGAAATATTATTAATTATACTCTCATCCAAAAGTACAAACTAATTTTTTTTATAGAACAAACTGATAGTTAAATAATCTATTTACAAAAATTAAATAAAATTTTGAACCCAAAAAAGGTGTTATTTCAAATTTTCATGTCCTGCACATTATTCAAAAATTTTTTTAAAAAAATCATAATTTGGTGCAGTTTTGCAAAATTTTTAATGAATATTTTTTTAACTATATTTTTTGCAATTAATTTTTTTGCTCTCAGAAGATTGGAAAAATATCAATTCTCCTCCTCATAAAAAATAAATAAAAATTTTTCTCAAATCTGAAAAGTAGTTTTCCTTGATCAACATTGAACAACTATCCCCGAGATGATTAACGAAGTGAGACTTTCACAGAACTTTTTTTGGCAAAAAAATCGTTGTTAAGAAGAATAGGTCAAAAATATTTTTCATAGCAATGAAAATTCATCAAGGCGTACGCTTCTCCGAAAACACGCTACCCTCAATTAATAAATTATTTTTTCGTAAACTATTTACCGCAAAAGCTTCGAGTTGGGGTCATTTTGAAGGCTTTTTTATGCTTTACAAATCGAGTCCTATGAAAATTGAAAAAAAAAATAAAATGAAAAATTGTTTGAATTTTTACTTTATCGCTAATTAGCAATATACGCAACGGTCTGTCAGGACAGATCGTAGGGTTACAGTATCTCATTAGAATTGTTAAATGACATCTTTGCTGGTTTAATGAAAGATGTCGGTTTTAATTGAATCGCAAAGTATCTGAATTATCAAGAATTTTTTATTGGCATTAGGGTCTAAATTTTTTTTTATTCTTATTCAAGTGATACTTGAAATTGCTGAACTCACTGGATATATTTTATTTCACCAAAGGGCCTTCTATTAGTTAATTTGTGACTGTACTAAATGTAACTCGCCGCAACGTAACTTGTCGGACCCGGTAAAAGCCTGATCGAGCGTGCGATCGATTTTTGGGCATTTTAAAATGTTTAAATTATTTTTCATCAAATAATAGCGAATTTTTTGTCATTTTGGTACGAATTAAATTTTTAATAGATGAAAAGGCTTCTAAAAATTAGTATTCAAAACTAAAATTATTCTCCAAAAACTATGCAGCAATAAAAAATCGATATACACTGCAAATTGTTATTCAAGTTGAAAAAAGGAAAAAAAACTTGTTTTTACTTGATTAAATGATACTTCTTTTATTAATAACGGTTTTTTCATTTCACGATTATTGGGACCGTCACGATTACTGGGACATCTACCTTAGTTGAATTTTCAGAAAAAATATGTTAACCAGACAATTGATATTCCAACAAAAAAATTATTTTCAACCAAGAAAGATGGATTTTTAAGTTGTGAAGTAATTTTTTAAAATTCATCTTTTCGGATTTAAAAGTCAACTGCTTTCTAAAACATTCGACTTTTTAGCTGAAAAAATCAACTCTTTTGTTGAAAATTTGTCTTTTTTGTTTGAAAATTCATCTTTTATGGTAGAAAACTTATCTTTTTTGGTTAAATTCAACTTTCTTGGTTAAAAGCATTTTTTTGGTTGAAGAAAATTCCACTATTTGGTAGAAAATTTATCTTTATAGATTGAAAATTCGACCATTTGGTTGAAAGTTCATCCTTGTAGGTTACAAGAAATTTGGTTCAAAATTCGACTATTCTGTTGTAAAATCATCTTTTTTGGTTAAAAGCTCATCAGTTTGGATTGAAAATAACTTTTTCGCTGCAAATTCAACTTTTCAGGTTAGAAATTCAGCTGCCTTCTCAAAAATTCGTCTTTTTAGCCTGAAAATGCAACTTTTTTTGGTTGAATTTAATCTTTTTGCTTAAAAGTTTAACTATTTGGTTATAAATGCAACTGTTTGGTCAAAATTTTTTTTTCAAACTTATCTATTTGGTTGAAATTTCATGTTTCTTGGTTGAAAGTTATCTATTTTGTTGAAAATTCATCTTTTCGGGTAAAAGAGACATCTTTTTCAATAAAAAATTTATCTTTCTAGGTTGAAAGTAACTTTCTTGTTGGAAATTCAACTTTTCAGGTTGAAAATTCAACAGTCTTCAAAAGAATTCATCTTCTTGGCTTGAAAATGCAACTGTTTTTGTTTGAAGTTTGATCTTTTTGCTTGAAAGTTCCACTATTTGGTTGTAAATGCAACTCTTTGGTTGATAATTATTTTTTTTAAATTCAACTATTTAGTTGAAAATTCACCTTTCTGGGTTAAAAACTCACCTTTCTTGGTTGAAGATTCATCTTTCTTGGTTGAAAGTTATCTTTTTTGTTGAAAATTCATGTTTTCGAGTAAAAAAGTCATCTTTTTTTATTAAAAATTCATCTTTCTCGGTTGAAAATAACTTTATCATTGAAAATTCGACTTTTAAGGTTCAAAATTTAACAGTCTTCTAAAAATTCGTTTTCTTGGATTGAAAATGATCTTTTTTGTTGAAAATTCATCTTTTCGGGTTGAAAATTGATCGTTTATAGTAAGAAAGTCATCTTTTTTGGTTAAAAATTCATCTTTCTTGGTTGAAAATATCTTTTTTGTTGAAAATTCAACTTTTAAGGTTGAAAATTCAACTTTTAAGGTAGGAAATTCAGCTTTCTTCTGAAAAATTGTACTTGACTTGAAAAATCAACTATTTGGTTGTTAATGCAATACTTTGGTTAAAAATTATTTTTTTCCTGAAAATTCAACTATTTGGTTGAAAATTCATCTTTCTTAGTTCATTTATCAACTGTAACATCTACTGATTGCACATTAAAAATTCAGTGATTCAGAAAGATTTTTTAATTGTATTGAAGTAAAATGTGTTCAAAAAGCAGTAATAAATAGTCAAAAATCATGATTTTATATAATTTATTTAAATTTAATGACAATTTACAATGTATAAGAATTTTTTCATTTCTATGTATCTTTTGAAAGATAATTGTAGATGTAACTTTTAACTTTTAAAACCCTTGCCATCATAAGGAAAAACCGTTACTAATAAGAAAAGTATCATTTAATCAAGTAAAAGCAAGGTTTTTCTCCTTTCCTCAACTTTAATAACAATTTACGGTGTATATCGATTTTTTATTGTTATATAGTAATCGGAGAATAATTTTAGTTGTAAATACCAATTTTTAGAACCCTTTTCATCGATTAAAAGAATTGATTTCATACCAAAATAACAAAAAATTCGTTATTATTCGTTATTTCGAGATTTATCGTGGATGCGCAAACATAAGATATATTTTTTTATCTGTAACTTTTTGTGGAAAATCTGGGTACCAAATTACAACTTTTGAACCTCCTCCGATTTTGAAAAGAATATATGTATATATTTTTTCACTCCCCCCTAATCTACAATTTCAATCTACATATACACATCTTAACACATCGCTATGAGTCCACGTTCTGCTATGTGCTGCTATGCTGACGTGCTCTGCAATATCGACATGCCGTAGCAATCATGTGGCGCCCCGTTGGCAGGGTTGGTTAGTTACGCTTAACTCAAGAGGATTTGACATGCAACCGTACGTGATTTTCTACGATTATACGTTATGTAAATCGAGTAGTGCACGTACAAAACCCCCCACTTCCTAGAATTTGAAGTTTTTTGCGTACAGCACGTGGTAATTTTTGCACAGAAAACCACATAAATCACGTAATGTATTTACGTGCCCATCCCTGCTCGTAGGTTCAGCGTGGTCGACGCTTATTCGTCGCTTTCAATAAACCAATCAGCGCTCTCCATCTGTCTGCCCCGGCTGTTCGACAGAATCTGGCGTTTGGCATTCTCTAGCATTATCTGCTCGTTTGTCAGGAAATCAAGAATACTCTCGCGAGGGCTCGAAATGCAGTCTCTTTGCTTGTATCTTGCCTTATTGGCAATCGTTGTGGTCAATGCCGACGTCTTCCTGGAGGAAAAATTCCCCGATGGTAAGTAAACTAAAAAGTATTCTTTCCCTCAATGTACCAATCTCCCCTACAAGTTCCGATCTTTAAAAAAAAATCCTCGATTTTCTCATCCCCGGACAAAATTAACACCTCTCGACTTTCCATTTATCCTCTCATCCCAAAAAACAATTATACTCAAAATTCGAAATTGCATGAAGTGTCAGAATTCGCCGGTAATGGCAAAAGTGAAAGCACCGCATGATTTTTGCCGGAAAGTGAAATTTAAACATCGGGGGGTAGAGTTGATAGAAAGAGATCAACCATCAAAGTTCAGGTGTTAGAGAAACCACACCCCTCCCGCATGTTATATCAATTATTTTTCTTCGGAGAAAATTCGTGATCAAAATTACTTACGGGTGACGCCTTGTGCCATGACTATTTCTTCGGGTCCTCCATGACAACCGGTCTCAGTCGCCACGGATATCATTTTTTCTTTGGCTGTATAGACATTTTATTGTAGGTATGGTCTCGTATTTCCCCCTTTGTACGATTTTTTGCATAATTTATATGCGCGAAGCAGCTCAAGGCCGATGTTTGTAATATGGAAAATAGGAAAATGTCGAGCATTGCTTTTCGGCATAAATATGGCCTCGTGGCAACTTACGTCGCCCCTGATAATAATTGCTGCAAAGGTCGAAGTGGCCTCTTGAGTTCTCACTTTTTTATTAGAGAAAAAAAGCGTTCAATCTTATATGAGTTATACTGACTTTTCTGGCCTTTAAATTTTTTAAGTTATACGTGGCGTAAGTTTCTATGATGAGCCACCTAAAACCATATTCATACCCCACTCCTTACAGTGTCACCTATTTTAAAACTTGTCACCGATTTTGGAAATTTGTCACCTTTTCACCATTTTTCAGTTGAAAATTAAAATTTTTTTTTAAAATTAAAATTTACAATGCCTTGGAGTTAAATCGTGTGAGATGAAATGAGCTGCAATTTTGTTGAGACTGGGAGAAAGCCGGAAAATGTCAGTGAATTTATTATCTGGTCGGGAATTTTTTAATTCTTATAGTTTTAGTAGAAGAACTTATTTAATCAGGATTCCAATTGGGAAAGTCTGGCAGCTTTTTAAACAATCTCAATTTTAAATTGTTGAATTTTAAAGAATAATTATTTAATTTTGAAGACTTGAATTTGACAATTTTAATTTTTTTAAACTCTTATTTTTTAATTGTTAGATTTGGAACATTAAAAATTTGAAAATATACTATTTCGAATGTTTATTTTTAAGCCGGATAGCGAGTCGCTTTTCATATTTGGTTGCTTTTTTTTTATCTGTTAGCCTCCTGTTCAGAGTATGGTTAGAATTGAAAGGATTTTCAATTTGATATTTTTAATTTGAAATATATACAAAATTGTTAGGTATAAAATTTTAATTTCTCAAAGGTATATATTTTAGAAATGAAAGCCTTAATAGTTAAGGAACTTTTCATTCGTGACATTCAAAATTCGATCATTTTAGGTTGAATCGTGATAAATTAGATCATTTCAAATCTGTAGTGTATGAAATTCAACAATTGTTGTTTGAAATCTTCTATAGATTTATCACATTTTTGCAAATTCAATCATTTGAAATTAAAGTTGTAAAAATTGGGACAGTTTCAAATTGAAAAGTTGAAAAATTGAGTAATTTTACGTTTAAAGCCTTCAATATTTAAGAAAAAATAGAATTTTCAAGATTTTGAAATTGATCCCTTTAAGTTTGTGACAATTTATTTCAAATTGAAAGCCTTAATAAGTGTCACATAATTTTAGATGGAAACATTCAAAATTGCTTCGTTTTAATTTGAAATCGTTCAAAGTTGCCGAATTAGAAATTAAAGCCTTTTAATACTAAATAACTATTATTTTCAAGCGATGAAAATAGAAAAATTCCAGATAAAAATGTTTATTGTGGAACAATTTTAAATTGGGAGATTTCAAAATTAAATAAATGTGAACTTGAACGTTTTTGTACAATTTTCATTAGAAATCCTTCATAGTTCATTAATATTAAATTGAAGATGCTAAAAGTTTCATAATTTTACTTTCATTCTTTATAAGTCGCACAAGTTTGAACTTAGTAGCAAGTGAAATTGAATGATTATGAATTGAATCCTTCAAAATGATATAACAAAATTTTATTTCAGATTGCAAGAAACAATATTAAATATAAAGCGTTCAATTGCAAACAATTTTTAGGTTGAAAAATTTTGAATGTTTTGCATTAAAAACCGTGTTGTTT
>JAUMHM010000083.1:46086764-46101977 GCA_032362435.1 Melikaiella ostensackeni
CCGCCAGTCTAGTATCATAACTTTTTGTTGCTGACAATTGTAGAAACATTATGAAATTTTAATTGATAATCTCCTTAGCAAAAGGTAATGTCTTTTTAAAACCGTTTGTTAATTAAACAAAATGTTTTTTGTCTTGTAAGCCCGCCAAAATTTTTTTACTTTTTTGAAGTTTTTTTAATTGGGTCATCATAGTATACAACTTTTATCGTTCATTTTGATGAGAAAAAAAATCATACGCTTGAAAATAACGACAAAAATGCCATTTTTCATGATTTTCACCGTAGACCTCGTTGTGCGAACTGAAAGAATTTTTTGATTTTGCTCAAACTTTCAGGAAATCATTTTAACACGTACTAGAAACTTCTCGACCCCCACCCCCCCCCCCCTCCAAAGGAAAGATCGAAATATTATTTTTTCGATGCGCTCTAATAGACAGTAGGGTAGGTTCAAAAAAATTGGAAATCCAAAACAATCGAAAACATGCCAAACAGTTGTTCATAGAGGCGTCTATCTAAACGTCTAGAAAAATTATTTTTATTGAGATATTTGCTTGAGATGTTTCTTCGGATCAAAATGAACTCACGAAAAATTCAAGATATGTGGGAAACAAAAATTGAAGCAATATTTTAAAAAATTTCCCATTTTCACAGAAGTGTTATTTTTCACATACAAACAAAAGTTTGCAATATAAGTTTGATACATATTTCGGAATTTATGTTCCTAGTTGGTCATGGTCAATGCTTTTCAAGCGTGAGCACAATTTGCACAAAATATTAAAGTTAAAGATATTAAAATTATTAATACAATGTATGATAACGAATGAATATTATACAGGGACGGATCCAAAAATTGTTAGTTTTATCATAGATTGTTATAAAAGGGTAAAGAAAATAAGCATTAACAGTAAAATTATTTTAAATTGTTATGCATTTAGGATTTTTTATATAAATACTTTCAAGTTGGAACATTTCCTTACTTGATTGTCGTTTCCGTTTAAGATATAATCCGTAAAGGAAAATCATAAATGATTGCAATAAAAAATGATATGGTATTTTTTATTCTCCGTAATAATGTTAAGAATACACTGACGTGAGAGAATTTTACTGAACAAGAAATTTGTGCTAAAGAAAGATAAATTTGCAGCAATAAACAATGAGACGGTATTTTTTCTCCTCGTAATCATTCTTAACAGATATTGACGTAATAGATTTTTATTACACAAGAAACGTTTCCTAAAGAACAATAAAAATGACTTTAGGCAGGATTGTGCCCATCATGTGGGACGTGATGATGAGAATTACGTATGAAAATACAAAAGGCAAGAAAGGATGATAATTTTTGTCAGTATAAAATTTTTTTCTGTAAAATCTTCATGCAACAAAACAACTGTAAGTAGTTTAATTAGTGCCATAAATTGCTTCAAACAAATGAAAAAATTTACTTGAAAATCAAGGGTGTTTGCGATGCAAACACATACAAAAATCTAGCTTACAAGATGAAGAATCCTGCAAATCATTGTGTTAAATCTTTAGAAAATAAGAATGTTTCTAAAAAGAAAAACTTATAATCTACGGTATAAAATCTAATAAAATTATTGGCTTAATATATCGTATTAAATTCTGATATCTGACATCAGACTTTGATCATTTTTGTGCTCCCACTCTTATCTTAAAAATTAAAAGAAAAGGTAAAAATGAGTAATCGGATGGTAATTAGTAAGTATATATACACTTATATAGTCGTGAATTTTTTCCAAACATTCGTGAGTCAGCTATTTCAGTTCTCCATCAGTAACTATATTTGAATAAATGAAGATCGCTATTGGCGCTCAATTTCTCATATTAGGGGCTTTTCTTGATTCCATTCGTAAGTGTATCATAATATAATATTAATATTAATGAAAAATGTTACCTTCCTGACTCTCTCAATCTGAAATAGTTAAAAAATTGGTTAATTATTCAACTACAGCAACTTCCAGGATTATGGAGACTAATGTTTATTTGTTACAATATTCCCAAAATTCTTTTACAATTAATCATTGTCACACAATGTATGAGATTTTTTATCCAAATTACCTGAACACAGATAGAAATTCTACAAAAAATCAGCCCATGTCTAGTCATCAAGCTAATTCTAAATTTTGAGATATTGCAATTAAAGTGGAAATTTCAGTGTTTTCTGAAAATATCAATATCTTTCAACATTTCTTTAAATTGCCATACGCTGATTGTAAAGATAAATTTCGATGGAATTCTTTTTGTCTAATTTTTCATAAGTTAAGGATGAGAGAAAAATTTGCAGAACTGACATTATTGGTTAAAGAAATTTTATGGAAAATCACGTTTGTAATAAGCCCACGAACATTGAAAAATGTTGAATATCTCGGGAGATACTACTATTTTAAGAAAACACTGAAATTTCCCACTCTTTGCAATATCTTCAAATGTATAATTTTCACATGAGCTGATTCTTGTAGAATTTATATACATGTATATATAATAACGTAAATGATTTTTATTAGGAGTTGCTTTCAACCAAATTTTTTTAATAGCATTTATTATCACTAAATAGCATTTTTAGTATTTAACAATATGATGCTTTTATCAAGTTTAGGAATCAGATCAAATTCTCAGAAAGAGAATTTCAAAAAAATTGATAATTTTTTATGCTTGAAACCTTCAGTTGTTTAATATCACTATTGTGTATTATTAGTTGTAAAATTACAACTGTGCTCAGAGAAAAACATTTATTTAAGAAACTAGGTGACTACGCCGCCTGCGCACACGCAGACCCTCAAAATAGGTATATTATTGTTCATACACTTTTGACCGATGATATTAGAAATACATCATAGTATATTGTGCTACAAGTGCGAAAAATAGGTAGTTCTACACGAGTATGAAGTTTGCTGTAAGATCCAGAGGTGAATTGAAGGGGAGTTGTAGGCAAGTCGGCGGCGAGCCGGAAACGACCCGAAGATGAGCCGATGTCAAGTACTGTAAATTTCACAAGAGTGACAACTTTCAGCAACTGTTGCACACGGTACTTTTTGTAACGAATGCAGGGAATTTTTTATTTGAGAAGCAATAAAAACAATTTTTCCGGAAATTTTTGAAAATCAGAAGCCTTCGTGAAAGGCACTGGGGCCCTCGTGGGAGGCTCTGGAGGTTCTCGTGATAAAGTCTGTGGGGCCTCGTGAGAGGCTCTGCAGGCCCTAGTGGGAGGCTCTGGGGGCCATCGTGAGAGACCCCGGGTGTCCTCGACATAGGCTCTGAAGACCCTCATGAGAGGCTCAGGGTCCCTTGTGGGAGGTTCTGGAGGCCATCGCGAGAGGCTCTGGAGGGCCTCCTTAGAATTCCTTGAATAGCGGCGGCGCGGCTTACAGTGGGGAGAAACATACTTTTTCGTTTAAAAATCGTAGAAGTCTTGATAAGAATCACCTAGAGGTATATATTTTTTTAATTAAGATGAATATTTACAGAATATAGGACAAGTACACAAAATTCCTTTGGTGCTTGAACTATTCCCATTGATTAAAATTTCACCGTTCTTGGTGTTAAAAAGCTTTTGGAGTCGCTGGTTTCAAATCCAATATGGCGGTTCAGAACTGTGAAAACAACACAGATATGGCTGAAAATTTGTATTATGGGGTTTTTTGGGTCGCTGATTTAGAACTTTGAATCAAATTTTAAAAATTCTGAATGATGTTTCTAGTATGGTGGATTGAAACTGTATTCGTTTATTATTATTATTGTTAGGATTGAGACCGAAAGAAGCCTCTGACGCTTGGGTGATCCCGGTGTGTCCCTTTATGAGCCTATGTGTGACATCAAAGCCCTCTCCATACTGAGAAAACCGCAGCCACTCCATTGGCCGATATGTCTGACTTGCTGATGCAGTTACTGTCCGCGAGTGTTAGATGTTTTCCGTCGCTAGATTGTTTAGTGCCTCAAAGCACTCCCATACTAATAGCGACGTAGTCGTTGTTCTATTCAGAGCCATTATAGCAGCCCTACTGTCTGAGCAAATGCGAATATTTCTTCTATTGTGATACTCCTGTGCCTTATAGGCACACTGGAGAATGGCCATGATCTCAGTTTGTAGGACTGTTGCATGGAATCCCATCGGGATTGTGAAGCCCATTCCACTCCTCCTGCGATAGACATCGGCTCCTGTTTTCTTCTTGTTCTTGAAGCTATCTGTAAACCAGTGGTCCCTATCACTGTGCACGTATGTCTCGCGATAGACATCGGCTCCTGCTTTCTTCTTGTTCTTGAAGCCATCTGTCAACCAGTGGTCCCTATCACTGTGCACGTATGTCTCGCCGTTAGCCCATTCCTCTCTCGTGGATCTCTGTCGAGATCCTTCCGCCGTTTTTCGTATTTATTCTCCAGGCTGCCTTCGCAGCCATGGCCTTAATGGTAAGACGGAGGGCCCCTAACTCTGCTAGTGCCCCCAATGCCGCCGTAGGTGTCGACTTCGAGGCACCAGTGACACCCCTTAGAATCAGACCTCTGATTCTTTCCAGTCGAGATTTTGCAGTTGACAGTTCTACCTTGCTCCACGAGACCGCTGCCGCATACGTTAGCCTAAGTCGCAAGATCGCTGTATATATCCGCACCAGTGTCTCCGGTTTCAAACGACAGTTTTTCCCTGTGGTTCTCTTACAAAGCCATGGAGTCGCTGTGAGTTTTTTGCACTTGTTTTCCAGGTGTTCGTTCCATAATAGCTTCTTATCCAGGATAACTCCTAGGTATTTAGCTCGTTCAGTGATTCTCAGTCATTGCCCTCCCAGTCTCCAGTGTACTAGTGGTAGCAAGTCCATTCTACGACTGCGATTGACACATCATGTGCTATCATTGCCGCCCTGACCACCTCTCCAAAGGTGTAGTTGAAGGCTCCTTCGATGTTCATAAAGGTTCCAATCGCAAAAACTTTCTGCTTCAGTTGTCCTTCAATTAGGTTTACTGCTCCGCTTAGGGCATTTCGTTCGAGTGACCAGACCTTTCGGCGTGTTGTTCCTGACGTAGTGCCCTTCTTGACAAGACATTGTCGCGGATGTATCTATCCACAAGTCTTTCCACCGTTTTCAGTAGGAAAGATGTGAGGCTGATGGGATGGAAATCCTTAGGTGAAGTATAACTGATCCTGCCCGCTTTCGGAATGAAGATCGCTCTCGTACCTCTCCATGCTATCGGGATTTATCCCAGTGTCAGACTAGCTCTAGCAAGTCTCACCAGTGGCCCTATGATGGAATCCCCAGCCTTCTATAAGAAGGCAGGGTATATGTCAACCAGATCAGGAGACTTGTATGGGCTGAAAGACTTCAGGGCCCATCTGACCCTGGAAGGGGTAACAATCTCGTGGTCTAGCCGCCATCGCGGGCCCAGTTGAGCCACAGACGACTTTGGATACCTGATGGGTGTCGCCTCCTTTCTCTTAGACCTTATACAGCTCGGGAAATGTGCTTTGAGCAGGTGGGCCAAGGTCTCTTTGTCTAACTCTGAGTATCATCCGTCAAGCAATTTCAGAGCGCCGAGAATAGCATCCGGTTTTCAAGGAAGCAGCATGTCCAGTCTAGCCGCCTCTGCCCCTTCCTCGATATCTGTGCAAAAGCTGGTCCGGTAGATAGTTGGTACGGTAGATTCCAATCCAAACTCTATCTGTGAGTGATCTGGAAGAGTGTGTTCATCCGAAACTCTCCACTTCTTCACTTTATCTCTAAAACTACCAGTAAGGAGGGTGATATCAGTGACCTCTTCCCTGACCGAGTTGTAAAACGTCAGGGTATTCCCTGTGTTGAGAATATCTAAATCAGTAGTTATTAAATATTCCAATAGGTCATTCCCTGTTGAGTTACTATCCGTGCTACCCCAAAGTTTTTGGTGGGAATTAGCATCGCACCCCAACAAAAGTGGAAGATCCCTAACCTTGCAGCATTTTACCAGTGTACGTACTTCCTCTAGTGGGTCGGTTTCGCTGTCATACGGAAAGTATGCCGATCCTATGACTAGCTTCCCGCTTCATCTAAGATCTGTGGATATCACCATCAGATCTCTCGAACACAGTTCTAGCACCGGGACAACGTTGACTCCTTTCGCCAGCAAGCAGGCCCTTGGTTTGGCCACCTCGGGGTTCCTGTAACAAAAACCAGCCCCTCTCCTAATCCCCTTATGGTATCTGTAAGTAACCAAGGTTCTTGGATTAATAAGATACCTGTGAGCCTCACAGCCTGTTGTTGAGGAACACAAGAGCCCTTGTCTGGGACTCAGGATTCTGCACAACTAGGACTTGTTTGAGACCGCCCGTTGTGCTCTTCTCCTGAGGCCGGTCGTGCCTGACAATTCGCCAGGACGATATCTTTAGTGAGGTGTTGAATCCCCCCAGGCTCCGAAGAACCACAGATGGATCTTCCAGTTTACCTGGAATCCACGCCGTAGCCTTCAGCATCCTTTGGAGCCATTCAAATTCCCTGAAAAGCACAAACTACTTCGCAGTAAGCATCGAGTCCGGATAAGTCGTTGCCGCCACTACTATCGTCAGGAGATTAGTCCTCCGGACAGCTGTCAGTCAAGCCACCGACGACTTCCCGTTCGCCGGCAGCTGGGCTGGCTTATGCCTTTTTGTGGGGTGTCCTCTGAGCCCTCCCTTCTCTTCAGGGCCTCCGTTCTGATTATCGGCATTGTTGTTGCCGATGTACCAGCACCCGTAGCCGCACTTCTAGCCTGCTGCACTTGCCTCCTCAGTTTTCTTTTCAGACAACCGTTAATGTCTTTCTTTTTTGGGGGGACTCGTTGGTCGCTCCCGTCTCCATAGCCTCATCCAGAGGGACCATCGATCCCTCAACTCCCAAGAGAGCCGGGGGCGCAGCCGTCGCCTGAGTTTAGCTAGCCGGAGAGACAGAACGAGTGAAAAGGGTTGTGTTAGACCCCTTCGAGCCCAATCTCTTTCCCCCCTTCGTCCGGGAGGGCCCTCGACCCAGAGATTCAGCAATACCCACGTTGGTTAGGCTCTTTTAGCCTTCAACCATACTACAATCATCCTCGCCCACTCACCGGAGAGCCCGTTTATAGGGATTCGACTTTCACCCAAGAGATCCATATTGGATCCGCCATTTCGAATTTTAAGCCTTTGACTCAAGAAATAGCTATTTTTAGACATATCGGTGCTGTTTTTACAGTTTTTATCTGCCATATTGGATCGGTCATTTTCAATTTGGACAGTTTGACCTCGGAGTCGAAGGCAACGACTCCAAAAATCTTTAAAGACCATGAATGAAATTTTAATCGGTGGAATAGTTCAGGCCTCAAAAGAATCGAATGGGACATTCAATCGCTTTTTTCTTAGCATCATGAAGTGCTAGGTTAATTTACAGGCCAGATTTGGAATCGGCATGATAAAATCTATTTCAAAAAATGTGTGGAATATAAAGTGTGTCATCAAATAAAAAAATATCTTCTTACATCTTCTCTGTATTTTTCCTATATTCTGTAGATAGTCATCTATAACTTAAGAAAAAACTCATCCCTCTAGGTGATTCCTGTCAAAAGTTCTACGATTTTGAAATCAAAAAGGACTTACATTTTCACTATGCGGCGGCAGCGAGATGTTTTCATAATATAGAGATATTGATTAAATAATCCAAATTGTTGAAATTGCTAACATTGACTTTTTCAGAGTACACAAACTTTATAAATCTCCATTTTCTTCTTACAGAATTAAGTGTACAGATGAATAATGAAGGTAATAATGTTCGTCCACCACCGCAATTGAATGGGCCTCCTGTCATATATGTTCATGGTAATCGTCATTCATCAGCCCAAAAAAACCTTCCTCGCCCAACAGCAGCTACGGTTAATCGTATAGTATTCCCAAGTCCCACCAGCATTGGTATTTTAGCGGCAAAACAATTTATTTCCATACAACATAGTCATGCGGAAGATGAAGATATTGCAGAAAAATTGTATGCTGATATGAAGGCTACTCTACGTAGGAGACCACCATTCAGTGCTCCCTAAATGTAGTCCCTACGCTACTGCGCATGTTTCATATAGTCCGCATTATTGGGTCGGGCAGTCAGCTCTAGAAGAAATAGTTTGTTTCCACTGGAGTCGGTTGACCGAACCAATCCTGTTGCGATTCGCGAAATATGCGCAGTTTAGTAGGAGCTACATTTTGGGAGTACTACCAACACCATCACTATCACCAATTCACCACAGTCAGCGCCATCAGGGTGTCAAGCGTATGAGAACAGTGTGAAAAGCGGGAACCGTACGGGAATTTTATTGGTGCGGGGAATGTACGGGAAATGTACGAGATTGTATTTTTGAAGCGGGAACTTTTTATGTTTCATACATGGAGCAGGATGGGAACTTTCTTAGTTATTCGAATTAACTTATTTTCACTCAATTTCCTACCAAAAAGTATATTGTGTGACGAGGGAGAGAAGTTAGTCTTTACTAACGAGTGGGTTCGCTGCACAAGTTAGTAAAGACCAATTCTACCCGCGTAGCACATGATATTTTATTTCACATATGTATAAAAATGTCACTTCTATGTCTGTACAGCGACAAAAACAGAAAAAAAAGTTGACGTTCACAACCCAGGAGCATCAAAGCAATCTTCGCGCATGCGCATCAATGTGTATTACCAACAGTACTTCACTAGTTCACCATTTATCCCGTCCGATGGCGCTGATTCTCGTGAACAGCTGATTCTTTAGCGGTGAGAAAGTTCTTTCAACTGGTGATGGGCCGCGGGAATATTTTCGGAAACTCGCCGAGGAAACTCCTGGAGATTTCCAATCTTCTCGGTAGCACTCCCTCTGACATTAAAGCGCTATCTATACTTAAGCCGCGAGTTTTTAAAATTTGCGATATTAATTTACGAATTTCTATATCACAGGTAATTGAAATATGGATTTTTTGTCTGATTCATTGATATTTAATGGAGAAATTCTACATAACTATGTCTTATCACGTTTTTGTTTTTAGTTTTTAAGAGTGTCGATAAAGTGTGGGAACTTCTTTATAGGCACTCCTCTGTGTATTCTGTGAATAAAATATCATTAAAGAATTCTTGAAATTCTCATTTTATTTAATATCTATTTCTACCTACTGCCTACCCAGAAACAAAGAACCGATTAGAAAATTTGAATCGGTCTGAATCCTGAGTGAATCCGCAATCTTAATTGGCCATTTCCGATCGCGACCGATTCACTGCGATTTCAAATTTTACGTTTTATTTATTTATTAAACATCTGTTTAACAGATACGCCTTATATTTTTTCAAAATGGATATGCATAACAGAATCTGACACTCTGGTATATAATTTGTTTCACTCGCACGCTGATTTAGAATTTTTTAATTTTGTGTGAAATATGGGAGCATAACCTCAAAAATTTCGATCCAATTCAAAGAAGTCGAAAAAGAATGACAAAATTTCTGTTTAGTCGGAGTTTTTTCATTTAAGACGTCCAAGTCTGAGTTAGCAGATTGAAATCATTTAAATATTAAGGTTCGATTCAAACGTATCATTTCGATTTAGAAGACGACCGTTCAATCTGTTTTCTTTAAAGAAACCGATTCACTCAAGCAATCGTTTTTCGTCTCTAGAGAAGAAATGATTAGAATTTGTGATGTGCGCATGCGCGAAGATTAATTAGGCATTTCATGTTCCAATATGGTGATCCAAGACGGCCATATACGCTGGTGCATAAACATTGGCACCAAAATGCATGAGCCTAAACATAATTTTCAGATATCTTCCTAAAAACTAATTTCTCACCATAAGCTTATTTGGAAATTAGTTTTTGTTTTTCAAGAACCATTTTATGAAATTATAAAATTGATAAATCAAACAATAATCGATTTTATTATTACACAAAATGATCTTTGAAAAACAAGAACTAATTTCCAAATACACTTATGGTGAGAAATTATTTTTTACGAAGATATAAAACTTAAGTTCAGTCCCATGTATTTGGTGCCAATGTTTATGCACCAGTATTCGGCGCCATGTTGGTTTGACGTCACAACGTGAAATACCCTGGCGAAAGTTTCGGATTGGGATTCATTCCAAATCTATCCAAACCAATCCGAAAAAATTTCTCAATTTCGTTCGATCGAAAACGGTTTAAAATTAATCCGACTCAATCCGATTCAATCCGAACCCCCAATTCAAATCAACCCGCACCAAAATTTCAATCCGAATGATTCTGAATTAATCCGAACTCGGATTGACCTACACTGATTTTCATTTTGAATGAATTCGATTCGAACCGAACTCGGATTCATTCGGATTTAAAATTTGGTTCGGATTGAATCAGCCTAATTTTTAACCGATTGGGATCGAACGAAATGTAAAAAATTTTTGGGATTGGTTCGGATTGATTCAGATTGGTTCGGATACAGATTTTGGTATAATTCGGAATGATCGGGAATGAATTTATATCCGAAACTTTCGCCATGGACCAACCAGGGACCAACAGGCATAGTAAAGTGGCATTTTCAATGCCTGTGTGAAATAAAAGTACAAAATGGCTTACGATTGTTTAAGCCATTCAGAAAGATGAAACATAAGTTTGATAATAAGAAAGGGGAGTTTTGGCAACAGAAATTGAAACTAAAAAAAAGAACTCATTGAAAAAATATGAAATTTATTATTAGCTTTTGCGCGTTACAAAAATGTATCTGAGAAAAATATAATTTTCATAATTTTTATGTTTATATTCATAAATGTAATTTTTCCTTTATCGCTTCGGAAGTATTTCCTGTTTTTTTAAATTTTCAACTTTATGTCCGTTTTTTACTTAAAGTGAGGTAATAATTAATGCAATTCAAAAAACCTAATTGTTTAAACTATTTATTACTGTTTACAACTATCTTCTTTTCTCTCGATAGTTGCGGTTTTTTCGGAAATTTTTAGCTTATTGTCCACTTTTCACTTAGTGAAGTAACAGTTAATGCAAGTTAACAAACATAATTGTCTAAACAATTTATTGCTGTTCATAACTATCTCCTCTTAGAGTAATACCAGAAAGTTGCCGTTTTTTTAAAGAATTTTTAGCTTATCTTTAACTGTTTAGTTAGGAACAAATAATAAATAAACGTCAACAAGAATCATTTTTAAAATAGTATTCCATTTTTTTCGAAATGAACTATTCTTCTCTTTTGCTAATGTTTCAAAAATATCAATTTAAGCGAAAAGGCTATCTTACTGTAGACATAAAAACAAAAGATGGTATAATAAGGAGAATAATTTGAAAAATATATTCACAAAAAAGAAAGAGATTGTTCAAAGAATTATTCTTGTTGATGTTCATTTATAATTTGCTTATAACTATAAAGTCAAAGAAAAGCTGAAATTTTCAGAAAAAAATGCAACTTTCTAGCATTACTCTAAGTGAAGACAGTTATAAACAATAATAAATTTCGTAAATAATCATGTTTGTTGACTTGCATTAATTATTATCTCTTTAAGTGAAAATAGGACAAAAGGTAAACAATAATAAATTGTTTAAACACTTTATTTAAACATATAATTATCAGTAGAAAGTAATATTTTATGTATTAGATACAATTTTTACTAGAAGAAACCGCAGAAAAATAATGATTACTGCCAAAAACTCGTGAAACCCAATTTTACACTTATGGGGATTTTTTGGGACCCTATAAAACAGACTTATGGGAGTGAAATTCAAAGGTGATATTTGATTCGTATTCTATGGCTAATTGTGAAGAGAAACGTTGAGGGTCAACTCGATACACCTAATATTGACGATTCTGAATAAAATGTATAAAAACGTATTTTTTTCTTACGGGAAATATGTGTTAAACTTTATAGGGCTTGCGGAACCTCTAAATATATATTTTTTCAAATAAAAAAATACGCATTTTTTTTGTAGATTCGAACAAATTTGGGGGGTGAGAGCATAAAAATTCGAAAAAATTTTTTTGGACCTCCCTACTGGAACGGTTTTCCCAAAGACTCATTTGTATACACAACACCATAAAAAATGTTTCACGTTCAATGAACCCCTGTTTTCAATAAAACATTTAAAAATAACACCTTCGAAATGACTAAAAGTTTTTAAATATATTGCGGACTTTTTACTAATAAAAATTCGTTACAAACAAAAAATTGATATGCCTAAAGAATGAAAAATGTAAATACAGCGAATTTTTAAAATACAGAAATGTGTATATTTAGAAAAATTATATTTGTGTAGCTGAGCTTACAAAGATATTTTGGTCAGCTGAGGGCTTTCTACTTATCAAAATATATCAGAGAAAATTTTAATTTTTATAAAACACAACTCCGTATTTTACAAATTTACTGTATTTATATTTTTTATGTTCTTCAGATATCAAAAATTTTTTAGTGAATTTTTATTGGCAGCGACATCAAATGTATTAGAAAAAATCCCTTGTCATTTCTAAGGTTTCATATAGAAGTCGTTCAAGATTTGAGGAATTAATTTAAATTCATCCAATTTGCCAACAAAAGGCAGAAAATAAGAGTTGAACTTTTGGGTTTGATTATCCCATATCTAATTTTTGTACATTATCAACCCTATTTTTTTAGAATAACATCAAATTGTTACGAAAATCATTGATATAAGAAAGCAATTTCTAAATCAAATTTGTACGGGAATTTTCAAAAAGCTTCTGCGTAAGAAAATAAATTTCAATGTTCTTTTTGCTGCACTAATTAACTTTTACACCAACAAATGAATATTGAAATTTCATAAATGATAATCTATGATAATTAATTAATTATTAATAATAATTTCAAAAACTGTAAATCAAAATTTTGCAAAAATATCTTGCATTTGATACTTTTGGAATCGTAGGACACGCGCGCTATAGCGCGCGCATATTGTTCTATATAGTGATGAATTATTCTTGAATAAGAACATTATTGACTGAAAATGACTCATATAATTGTATTTCAATTCATTTGTCTTATTATAAATTATGCACTGTCTAGTATCATGGAATTTTCCGTAATAATAGCCCTGGAGGAGCTGGAAATGAGTTAGCTTTACGGAAAATTCCGTAATAGTAGATAGTTAGTACAATTCAATTAACGCATCCGCACAAATAACTTCAAAACATTTATTCCTCTATGTTTTTTTAAACAATTTTACATATTCATTTCGGAGATGCGAAACTAAATACAGTTCATTTTTTTTACATTTTATTATGCTGATACTATGAACTACAATTTATCAGGGCAATGAAGAGGGATTCTCCTCGCCTTGACCTGCAATCAAAATTAATTTAATTTATAAAAATCAATTTTTACTTTAATATAATACTTTAATATCAACTTCATTATTTTCTAACTTGAAACACCTCCAAATTAATTTTCTTGTGCCGTCAGCGCCGATTCAAGTGTTCCCTTAGAATCAGAATCAGACTGACCTATAAACAAGTGTCTTATGTAATAAAATTCTTTGACATTAGAGAATTATATGAAAATGTTTTCGTTCAATTCTAAGTCGGAAATAATTAACTGTTTTTAATGATTTAAGGTCATTTCTAGGCAAAACTTCTATAGTTTTTTCCTAAAATGACTAAATTATACAAAATAAACTCCTATTCAAATTGGCTAGGATGAGAATTCGAAATTGAAGTTTTTTAAGATTTCAATAACGTCCTCATACTTTGAAAACAACTTCTAAAAATTAAGTTATGAAAAATTTTCAATTGTATAAATATAGGTAACTCTTATTTTAAGTTCCTGATCCATATTTTTCAAACAAATATGATGCATTGTCCTGCTACAGAATTGATTAAATTCATTAAACTTCAGCTCACTTCTAGGAAAATTTAATAATATGTCCTATTATGAAAATTTCGAAGACTTCCCTTTCAGCGCATGGTAAAATACTATTAAGAAACAAGTATTCAAATCTCTATTTAATCTGATGTTTCAAATTTTCAATCATCTTCACGCTTCAAAAAGTCGAAGGACTTTTCGTCATAAAAAATAAAATTCAAATAAAACCCTTTTTAATATTTTGAAAAAGTTTAGAAAAAGGTATTAAGGTTTCTTTTTTATAATGTCCATATAAGAGAAAGATGACTAAAAATTAAAAACTTTGTACTCATTGCTTTTTTATGTTAATGATTATTTTTCTTGATATTTGTTACCATATAGATCTGATCTTGCAGTAACTGCATCAGGTGCAGTGTACTCAGCAGCAGATGTAACACCAGCGGAACCTGTAGAAATAATTTTTCTTTTCTCCTTGCATTCGAATTTTTCACAATTTCCAATTTAATTTTAAATTTTAAAAGATAAATAACAGCATGTAAGATAATTCCTTAGTTAGAGAATATAGTTTAGTTATATAGTAATAAAAACAAACCTGTTGCACCACCAGACACTCTACGGGAACCACCAAGTGAAAATGATAAGCCACCGTTTCTGCCACCTGCTCCACGACCTGATCCGCTGAGTGATCCGCTGACTGATCCGCCGCCTGATCCGTTGAATGAAATTGTTAAACCACCAGTTCCGCTACCTGAAACACCAATTGATCCGCTTCCTGATCCGCTAAGTGCTGAGCTACCAGACGCACCAAATTCCACTGATGCGCCATGTCCTCTGCTACCTGATACATCAATTGATCCACTTCCTGATCCGGTAAGTGCTGAGCTACCGGACGCACCAAATTCCACTGACACACCACGTCCTCTGCTACCTGATCCTTCAATTGATCCACTTCCTGATCCACTAAGCGCTAAACTACCTGATGCTCCCAATTCCACTGATACACTATGTCCTCTGCTAACTGATCCATCAACTGATCCGCTCCCTGAATCGCTGCCTAATCTGTTACGTGAAATTTGTAAGCCTCCGATTCCGCTACCTGATCCATAAATTGATCCGCTTTCTGATCCGCTGAGTGCTGAGCTACCTGATGCACCCAGTTGCACTGAAACATAATGGCCTAAGCTATCTGATCCATCAATCGATCCGCTTCCTGCTTCGCTGCCTAATCCGTTAAGTGAAATTTGTATACCACCAGTTCCACTACCTGATCCTTCAATTGATTCGCTTCCTGATCCGCTAAGTACTGAGCTAACTAATGCATCCAGTTCCACTGAAACACTATGGCCTACACTATCTGATCCATCAATCGATACGCTTCCTGATTCGCTGCCTAATCCGTTGAGTGAAATTTGTAAACCACCGGTTCC
>JAUMHM010000083.1:46147136-46172609 GCA_032362435.1 Melikaiella ostensackeni
GCAGGAGTAAGAAGCATGCTGCAGGTAAGAAAGAAATTGGGATGTGAGAGTGAAGTAATGGAACAAGTATGGCGTATAGGAAAGAGTGGGTTCAAGGACGACTGGAGGCTGAGAGTGTGGATGGTCGACGAGCTAGTATGGCCAGAGTGAAGTTATTGAGTGGAGATTTTGGGGATGGAAGGAGCATAAGAGTGTGAGAAGTCTGCATGAGAGATTTCTGAGATAGTTCATCGAGGTGATTTGAACCTGCCTAGGCTATATGCTCTGGAAAGAGGTAGGACGGGACAAAATGGTGGTCAGGCAATTGAAAAGATCCTGAAATTCTGAAGAGAAAACGAGAAGGGTAAAGGGAAGCAGGATTGCACAAGCGTTTTCCTGGGAGATTATGGACATTGAGAGGAGGGGTAATGTGGGACATTCAAAATCGGAGGAGAGAAAAGCCAAGAACTGACTCCTAAGGAAGGTGAGTAAGGAAGTAGTGTTGTGGGATAGAGCTACAATTCTTAGATTGTTAATGGTAAGAAGAAACGGAAGCTCAGGGCAAGGTTGTAAGCGTATAGGATTAAGAATAATGGTTAAGACAATATTGTAATATAGTTAGTATAGTTGGTAAGGTAGTATATAAGGATTGTCGATAAGAATACATATAATGGTTCTGTAAAGACTCTGAGGCTCGTAAAAGGAAGCAAGTATGAACAAAATTAAAGAATAATATCAAGAAATCAAGTTTCTCCATTTATTGATTATTCAATCAATTAATTAATAAAGTGACTTTCACTCTTTTGAAACACTTTCGATAAGTTCTGTCCGCATTTATTTTCCGGTTGAACGAGATGCCAAAGTCTAATGTCGAAGCTGGCGTAAATCCAAATCGAATGTTTTCCAAACGGATGTGTCGCTTTCCATTAGAAAATGATTCTACAAGAAGATGTATGAGTTAGAGCATTCGAATAATTTATGAGAAACATCTTAAGTGTCCTCTTGAAAATTTGGTTCCGTCTTTAATCGTTTAAAAAATTAGTAAGTAGTAGCAATTTTAGAGACATGTTACAGAATTTGTATTCAATAGTTTGTTTGAAGAATCTAAAAATTAATAACTTGTCAGGAATATAAAAAAAAATAACGATGAATAATGATAATTTGTAGATATGTCACGAAAAAGCAATTTCTTGTATTAAAAATGCATCGAAGATTAAAAAGTCGTTTATTTGCTGATCCTAACATTTTCGTACCAAACATTGTATGCATTTTTTCGTATTTACATACTACTCCTAGTTAATTACATTTCTTCGGGTTGAATCTCAAAGGAAAAAATGGTAGAATAAAAACTTTGGATGATATTCATTCGTTTAAATACGTGGAATGATGAACCCTGTGCAGAACAAGTTTACCGAATTCGTTTTCTCAACAAGTTGAACTCACACTTTAATTCGATGGATGTGTAGTTTCCTTCCATAAAGAAAAAAATGATCTATTTATAATTTTCTATGGATCTTTATACAAAATATTGTACTAGATATACTACCACAACCAAAAACATAGGTCTAATTTTGTATATGTTTTTGGAAAAGATAGTACAATATTGTACTAAATATATTATCCTAACTAAAAACATATACTCAATTCTGCATGTGTTTTTGGAGAAGATAATACAATATTGTACTAAATATACTACCCTAGCCAAAAAATACACCCTATGTTCCATATTACCCCATGCGCCACATTAACCCGAGTTCCGTATTCTCATCGCGCGCTACGCACGTGGATCGCTTCGCTCGCAAGTTTGAGCGCATCTAGGGCATGCGTCTGCCGGAACTCGCGCGCCGCGCTCGATGAAGTATCTACCTGGCGCTACGCGTTCGGTCTTTGTACTTCTCTCACGTTTGTGCGTAGACCTTTTAAAATTAAAGGTCAAATCATTAACATCTATAATTTGCTGCTTGTCAATTCTCTTTTGTTAAGGCTCTTTCGGCTTTAACGAATTCATTCTCATCACGTGTCTCACGCCTCGCGCTCGATTGAAGTATGTCCAAAATGCGAAATTTTCTACATTATGTTGGACTACATTGTACTAAATGTATGACATAATAATTTATGTACCTTTTTCCGTTCATATAATTACGTTTTTCACTGAACAAATTAGATTAGTGTAGGGGAAAAGCGGGTTTTTGCGGCTCGGTGAGAAATGCGGCACGGTCGCTATTGCAAAAATCTGCGTATAATGAGCGAATGAGCTTAGATTCAGTATATGCATTTATAAATGCAATATTAAATAGTGAAAAAATTAGGTTAAGTAAGATAATTATTTAATTTTCAAGGTGAAAAGTTTTTTTGGGTGTTTCTCATCTATTGTGACAGTTGCGAAAATATCATTAAAGCTTGTGATATAATGCTTCAAATGCATTGAAACTTCCTTTATATTGATCGTAAAGTTAGTAAAATCTGCAAATGAAAGTTTTATTTCAGTACTATACACAAGCGGGTAATGCGGTGCGAATGGCCATTTTAATGGTAAAATGTCGAAATGCTGAATATATTGTATGTTCAAAGCTTTGGAAGCTAATCACTCTCAAAACATGAGCTCCAATACATTTTTTAAACTACTAATAAATATGGATACCTGATTTTATTGAAATTGTACGTGGGACTGCTAGAAAATTGTTTTTTATTTACAAACAGATTAAATTATATTGCGCTCTGCATTACCCAACAGACAGGGTAAGTTGACACACATACTATCGGCGAGAAAATTGTAGACATCTGCGTTTGGAGCTTAATAACTCAGCCAAAAAAAAATGCTAGCTCAATAAGAAAATAGTCATTTGAAATCCGAGAGTGTTCTATGTAAATAAACTAGGAGACGTTAATTCAAACAATTTTTTGTGCTTTGAAGAATGAAAAATGTAAAAAAAGGAAGGAATTTCGCGCACATTTAAAAAGAGTCAACTTTAGAGCATTATTTCTTATATAAGAGGCAATGGGGAAAATTGGAAAAAATTCATGAATAGAGGGAAAACATTTGCTAAGGAATTGCAGTTGATAAATTTGCGAAATAATAAAAATTGTTGCCTAAAATTACAAAAATGTACAACTATACTATCTTCTGTTCTAATTAAGATGTTGAAGCGATTCAAACTCCAAACTGTCACGCGAAGGCTCTGTAATTATCTACCATTCACAAAAAAAAATGAGACTGCTTTTTTTCTTCGTGAAAATCGTGATATTTTGAAACAGTTTTTTGTATTGGAAAATAAGTGTTATAAACTAGCGGGGTGACATTTTTTCTGAAGGCGTGTTCTCGCTTTTCCACAGCATGTGCTCTGAACTTTTGCCCAGACATTTACTGTTCCTCGGGTTGAAGAAAGACAGGAATTATCGAGGTAGGAAAAAAGGCACCCCCGCTGGTTTCTAACACTTCTTTTCCAGTTCAAAAAAATGTCTTTAAATAACGCGATTTTCACCAAGAAAAAAAGCAATCGCATATTTCAATCAATATCTTAATAAGAACTGAAGATAGTATAGTTGTACATTTTTGTCATTTTAAGCAAAAAATTTTATTATTTCTGAAATTTGTCAACTGCAATTTGTTCACAAATGTTTTCCTCATATTCACGAATTTTTTCAAATTTTTCCCATTGCCTCTTGTATAAGAAATAATGCTCTAAACATGACTCTTCTTAAATGTGCCCGAAATTCCTTACTTTTTTTTTTACATTTTTCAGTCTGCAAAGCACAAAAATTTTTTTACATTAACGTCTTCAAGCTTATTTACGTAGAACACTTTTAGCTTTCAAATAACTAGTTACTTATTACGCTAGCATTTTTTGGGCTGAGTTATTAAGCTTCAAAGGTAGATGCCTACAATTTTCTCGCTGATAGTAGTCGCCATTTCAATGGCTTCTTTTTTCCTGGTATAAATGCAGTGATTCTCACCTTGTTTATTAAGAGAATTGAAGAATCGATTAGAAAATTCGCAGGTTACGTTTGATCTACGTTTCACTGGTGAAACGAAATCTTCAAATCCTTGATAAATTCGGTGGATTTATCGTGATGCTATTTTTCTAATCACTTTACATAATTCGTAACACTATTTTATCTCTGTGTTTTTTTAATATTCAATGCTTCACAACTGTAAATTTATTTTACTTTGCATACTTTTAACCTATATTATTAAATATCTTCTCTTCCACAAACGGAAATTTTGATGTTTGACAGATTTAAAATGTTTACATTGAAGAATCACTGATTCCAATTCGGCACACGTGCACACAAATGCATGAAACTATTATCCTAGTGGTCAGTTGGTCAACCTCGCAAGAGATATACTCCCGCCAATTTATACCCCCGAGTTTAGACTAACGAGAGGTTTTGCTCATTACTATATAGAGAGCCCTGGTGTTGTCTGCATGTGTACTTTGGCATTTAGGCTGGATGGAAAACAATAATACCCAGTGCATGGGACTTAACTTTATTTTTTAATAACTTCGTAAAGAATAATTTCTCATCAGAGGTGTATTTGGAAGTTACTTTTTTATTTTTAAAGGACCATCTAATGAAATCATAAAATCTATAATTTAAAAAAAATAAATTTTATTATTTCATTACATGGCGCATTAAAAATAAAAACCAATTTCGAAATACACTTATGATGAGAAATTATTTTTTTACAAAGATATTAAAAAAATAAATTTAAGTCCCATGCACTTGGTATTATTGTTGCCTCCAGCTATTGGACGTCTTATTGATTTGACGTCACAAGTGAAAATGCCTAATACCTGCTAATACGTATTGAAACGCATTTGTCTGCCCTTTTGCATTGCCTGCATTGTTAAGCTGGTCTTTAACACATGGTTTCTCAGTTTGTAATTATCAAAAATACTTCAGTCAGAGATCATTGGGGAAGCACTTTCATCAGCTTTCTAACGGCTTTTGAAAAATATTTCTATCTTCATTTTTCAAGGAGTTATCCACTTTTTGAGACAAGCTTGTTTTTAATACAATTTTTCTGAGTGGATGCGTCACGCGTTTTGAGGCTATTTTAGTGTTGTATAGTGATTTATTCTGAAAGGGCGGGGAGCTTCCGGGGGCTAATTGTTCTTGAGGGTGCCTATGACTTGGCGGAATCAATGGTTCAAGGAGTTTGCTGGGGATAGCATCCTTTAAATTGTTAGCAGATTTGGAATTAGGGTTTTTAGTTGGCTTAGTTGGCTTTTTAGAGGCTTTTTTTAGCGCTGTGCAGCCCTTATAGTCAGCTGGATGGTCTTCGTCGCAGTTAGCGCAAGTAGCCGGTGTCTGGCGATCTTTTTCGCACTTAGAACTAGTGTGCGCGCCTCCACATTTCACGCAGCGTGGGGTTAATATAAAATTATCTTAATTAAAAAAAAATTATATAAATGTCAGAAACGTGATGAAATCTCTGTCAGTTAAAACACTGAGAGCTTTCTTTTGGTTTGACATAGGGCTCTACTTCAATTTTTATAAAAGTCAGGGACTGGCGTTTAAGTGGGTCTTTTGCTTGTGTAGTATTAGGGACCGTAATTAAAATCATGGGCATAACTTTATTAGTTTGTCGGTTACGCATGCGGCTAATTGTGGTAATCGTGTACCCTTCTTTCTTTAGTTCATCGTAAATTGAATCTTAAGGTTAAGAAATGGGGATATTTCTTATAACGAGTTTAATAGGGGGCGCCTCGACATTTTTGTGAAGGTAATATTCGAAGCCTTGCTTTTCAAGGTTGGTAATCATCGAGCGGTAGTCTACAATGTAGGACACGCGAGCAGAATAAGCATCGGAGCTGCTGTTATAGACTGTGGGTTTGAATTGAGTGGAAATTTTAAGGATTTTGTAGAGGACTGTATAGGGGTGATTGGTTTCGTTAATGATTACGCTGATTGAGGGTATTTTTTCCAGTGAAGCGGTTGATTTTGGGTTTACCTCGATAGTGTCTGTTTTACAATTGTTGTTTAATGGGTGGGCATTGGTCTTGGTGCTGCTAGATGTAGAAACAGATTTATTTGAACCTGATCCTGCTTGTCCTTTGCGTTTCCTTGACCAGGCGATGGTCCAGGCGTCCTTATACATCTTTTCTTTAGTTTCTTTTCCTGTTGAGTCCGATGGCGGTTTACTTCCTCCTGGATTCGGAGGCTTTATTTGTTTTAATCCAGACCGGTGTCGCGTGTAGTTTTAGTGCTTCAACAATCACGTTGTACCAAATAGTTTTATTTTTTATAATATGCTTGCTTCTCCTACTGATTAGACAATATAATATACCTATCATTTTGAACACTTTTGCTTTAATCGATTTTACATGCGCAGTAAAGCTCAGTCCTTAATTCAATTCGATAATTTGATGATACATTAAAAATTATGGTATTTTTGTCTTATATTCATGTATAAAAACAATGAGTTGAGTCTTGTCAACATTAACTTTAAGCTTTTATTTGTCAAAAAATTCTGCAACAATGATCGAATATTTGTTTAGTCTAACTACAGCAAGTCTGCTCATAGATGCAATGTACGCAGCCGTATTGTCGACGAATAGTGAAAGCAATACTCCTATCATTCGTGGTGCATTGTTAATATAGAAAATAAATAGGACTGGACCCAGTATTGATCCTTGTGATACTTCTGTCTTGATGTCCTGTTCTTTAGATCTTACTTTATTTACATATACTACAAATTTTATATTTTTGATATAATTTTGAACAATTTTGATAGTGTAGGTTGGTAGGTTATACTTGTTTAATTTGTAAATCAGGCCTTTGTGCCAGACGGTGTCAAATGCCTTCTCCAGATCAAGAATTAACATTGCTGTAGATATGTTTTTATTGAAGTTTACACAAATAAAATTAGTCACCCTGATTAATTGTGCGATGGGGTTTCTCTTTGGTCTGAAGCCAAACTGTTCTGGAATTAGTATATTATTTTTTTCTTCAAAACTTTCCAAACCTCTGGGAAGTATGACAACATCAGGCACGAATTAAAAAGATATGTTAGTTGTACAAAGGCTTTTTTTCGGCAAGTTTTTAAATATAATATTTTGTATACCATCCAGACCCGGAGCCTTCTTGGATCCAGTCTTGAGTATTGCTTTCTTAATTTCGTTCGGCGTAACCAGCTCTATATCTTCTTTACTAACATTTTCGTTTTCGACCTGTCTATACTCAGCGTTGACTAACCTCTCGATAACATCATCGTCCATCGCCCAGGTCCTCTGTTGAGTGATGCACCCTCTCATATGTAGTGTTTTGCCAGAACATTTGCTTTATCATTATCCTACCCTGCTAGGCCTCTTGGCCCATGAAATATAGGCGTATAATTTTTCTTTTTCTTTGTTAAACATTTTGATATTTTCCATAAGCTATTATCTTCAATTTCTAGATTTTGTAATTTATTATCCCAATTAGAGTTTTCAAATTTAGCATTTTCCCTATTACTTTTATTTGCGAATCTATTTTTAATCTTCCTAACTTCCTCACTACTAATTCTCTGGTGAATTCTGCGTAAAGCATTTGATGTACGAGATTATGATATTATGGTGAAGGTTTATGTTTGTCATAGACTTCTGTTTTGGGTATCGAAAGGGCCATGGCTTTATTGATGATACTGTAATTCCATCATTCATTTTTGACTCCAGCGTGAGCTCTTTATTAATAATTTTTCTAAACTTGGGCCAGTCGGCCCTTCTGTTATTTATAAAATTACGCTTTTGAATTTCAAAACCTGGCTTGCTATCTAGAACAATTTTGACCGGATTATGGTCTGAGGACAGCTCATCAATAACTGTTAAGTCTATACCACACAATCTAAATTTTTTGCAAGGCTCATATCAACGACGCTATGTTCCGCATTGCGATACTAATAGTGCATAAAATTGTCAGGTATTACCACTTTTAACCTATTTCTATTAGCATAGTCTTGGCATATTTTGCCGTTTGCATTTCCCCGAAAGCATTTCCATGTCATATTTTTGGCGCTTAAATCGCCATGAAGTAAGACTTTTTTCCCAAACTCAAAAATGGGATTTAAATCCTCTGTGTGTAGTTTATTTTGCGGTGGTTTATATGCCGGGACAATTATTAAATTGTTCATAATTTTAATTGCAACAATTGACATCTTAATTAAAATGAGAACTCCTTTCCTTACTCTACCATTCGGCCTATCTACGGATTTTATTGTAGACCGGCACATATATATTTGCAACTAGGAATTAATTTAGTCTCATTTATGAGTATAATGTCTACTTTATGTTCCCTTAAGAAATCTTTTATTTAGCTCAGATTACTACGCAAACCATTCGCATTCCAATGCGCAACATTTAATAATCTAGTTCTCGACCTAATCACTGCCGTTGGAAATAATACTTGAGGATACGTCTATCCTTTCTAGGTGATTTTTGCATGTAATTAACTTCACATTTAATAATTTCAATAACGTCAGCATTCTTTCTATGCTACATGTATTATTCATCTTTTGAAGTTCTTCGGTGAGCTCGCAAAAATCCAAATTTAGTTGTTGAATCCGCAGTTGTGAGTCGCTTTCCTCCTGTCTGCCTCCTCCTATGTGTTTGGCTGCTCCATTGGTTGTAAGCACCTCGCTTTTCTTTTCCCCCTATATGTGCTATGTTGCTCTTTGTGTTATAAGCACCTTTGGGGTCGTTGTTTTCATTGGTGCGACGCCTCATGCCATATAACTTTTTACTTTTTCCACCTTCTTCAGATATTTGATATAGTTTTCACATTTTGATAAGTTTGTTGGGTGTGCTCCCATACAGTTCACACACTATACTGGCTGTTCTTTAGTTTTTGTGCTCATACTAGTGAGATGATCAATAATACACTTCACACACTTTGGTGGATTTTTACAAAAAGACGTCCTGAGACCGAACTTCTGATATCTTCTACACTGTGTGTCACGTCTTGTGTTTTTAAACATTTCCCCGTATATCCTGACTGATTGAGAGCATAGATATCTGATGCTCCTCACTTTTTGCATGTCTACATCCGGCCTGAAAATCACCAAAAATTTGGGTGGTTTAATTTAGTATTTTTCACTTGGTCACTTTTCTGTTCCGTTTTGCGACTCTTCAACAGCGCCAATTTTGTAAATACCACGTCCTGAGACATCATTTCATTGAAAATCTCCGCTATTGGAATGTTCGGAAGGCTCTTAAGAACCAGATTTTTGTGTGTTCTGGCCTTTAAAGCCATGACTGAAATATAGAACTCCTTCCTTGTCGAGTTTCAGTTTTAAGGCATTGTAGTTCTCGAGTGTGTCCACACGGACTTGCCCTTGCTTTGTGATAAAAATAGGTGGTAAGACCAGCACTTTCCGTTTGTTTGGTCCTCAACATCATCCTTGCTTATGGATATAGGAACTTTTTACTATTCACTTTTCAATAAAAGAATAAAAGATAACATGTTTGTAGGTACAATACTGAAAGGTGCTCTCTATTGATATTCTGTGATTGGACAGACAAAAACTACTGTCTTTAAATGGACATTAATGATTAAAAGTATTCAATCATGTGAAGAAAAACAATCTATCGTATTTAGATTTTATATAAAAAGGTTTGAAGGTCGGTTAAAGAAAATTTGAAAATAAAAAAGTAATTCTAAAAGGAAGTATTGGGTAATCAATTATGAGATTTGTCTATATAAAATCTTCAAAATAAAAATTAATTATGAATCAATTTTTCAGGGAGCCATAATTTTGGTTCAAGAACGGCCAGTGGATATCCTTCGCCAGCTTCTTTTGAAACAACGAGGTCCAGATACAGAACCTGTGAGAGCTTATTTTCAATCTCAGTCTCCAGAACAAGCTTGTGCCACGTGCTTGATTTTGGCGACTCTTGAAAGTTCTCAAAATGTCCAAGTACGTAATACGTATCTAGTTTCTAGTATATTAACAAATCTATGAAATTTTTTTTTATTTGAGATCTTTTATTCACTTTAGTTATCAGAATGGGCAACAAGAGCCTTTTTCTTGTATGGAGGCCAAAGAATATCGAACGTAACACCGAACATGGAAATTCATAGTGGATTTTCAGGTCTTAGTACTGGAGATCTTCGAACTTCAACTCCCAGAATGCTGGGCATGGATTCTCGTTCCCCAATGTTTAGATCGCAACAGCAAATGGGCGTCTGTACTGATTTAGCCTTGCAACAATTTTCAGGAAAACACGGCGGTTTATATCTTTACGTGGGCAGATTACTCAGGCCAATACGGAACATTCGTTGTATTAAACAGGAGACTGTAAATAATAAATGCCAGGTGAGAAATCACTCTTATAATTATTTCACCATATCTAGTAGGATATGTACTAATTATTTGTTTTGCAATATTTTATAAGTTATCATAAAGAAAGGAAAATTTATATATTTTCTCCATTTGAAAATTCAAGAAATTTCTACATAACTCAAAATAATTTTTCCAGATTCTCAGCACAGTATCAGCAAGTCAATTAGGCTGGATATTAGGGCACTTGCAAGCCCTCAAATCATTTCTGAACAAAAACACACACATTTCTAAACAGTAGGTTTTGTTATCAGTCGTAAAAGTGAAGATTCTATTTTTTCTTTTATGATTTATTTTTAATTTTAATATTTCTTTGTAATATCTAGACACAATTTAACTCGAAGTATCACTAATGGTTTTGAATTTAACCACGTGCAAGAACCAATTGTCGAGGAAAGAAACTCGTTAGATGCTTTAAAAATTTTCATTGCTCATGCCTGCGAAATTCTCGGGCTTTGGAAAATCCTCTGCGAGAATCAATTGCATAATATAGTCAGTTGCCTTTCGAAGGTAATTTTTTCTTTCATGTTTTCTTATTTATTTTATTTTTAATCAATTATTCAATAAAGAGTATTGATATTTATTTCAAAAAATTATTACAGGAACAAATTAATCAATTCGCTACAGCGACCTTTAGAGATTTAATTTTAATTGGACAGGAAATATCATCATTGCTGATTATTCATTTGATTGATAGGTGAGATGTGTATTATTTTTGATCCACATTATTTTATTTTATATTTATGATCAAATTCATCTAGTTAATAATTCAAATAAATTTGTATCTTTATCTTTCTTGTTTCTAGTTATTTGGGTGATAATGCTTCAGTCGATGCAGTGAGTGCAAAGCTGAGAGAAGTCTGTCCAAATTTGTACAGAAGTGAGGACGCCATTTGCTCAAAAGTAATTATTGCGATTTTTAAAGTTAAATACTATTGGAAATTATGAAACTGAATCAAACTAACGATGCAATACTTTGCAGGCTAACGAAATCATCCTAAAAGCAAAAATCTGTGCAAATCCAGAAGAAAAGGAAACCTACTTGCAGTCGGCTCTCAAGGTTTGCATTTTTTTCAATAGATACAAATAAATCATATATTTGAAATGGAATTAATCATTTAAAAGTTCATTTTATTTAGCTTTGTAAGGAAGTTGCTCCAAGATTAAATTTGTCAGCTGTCTGCCAACAATTTGTAGCTTGTCATTTTTATTCTGGCGTCTTGGAACTTTGTCTCTGTTGTGCAGAGAGAATCGATCCCAACAATGCTGCTTTGCATTATTATAAAAACAACGAACCGATGGAAGATCAAGAAGGCAATGCCGCCTATGCAAAAAGGTATTTTTATTATTATTTTCTTTCTCACATAATAAAATTATGCCAAATTTATTTCTTTATAAAAGGGAGAATTCAATTTAGTTATTTTTCGGCTAGAAAATATAGTGAATCTAATGAAATAAAAAGATAATTTATAATACTGACTTTTTCAAAAGGCTGGAAATTTACAAAGAATTTACTGCGATGTTGGATCATCTCTACAATCAAAGTATTTCGAATCCTTTAACTCCAACGATACCGAGCAGACCGGGGCCTCCGATTCTGAATCTATCGACGATAAATGCCCCAGCAAAAGAAGTGGTAAGTATTTAATTTTTTTAATTGGCAAGATTTTTATTCTTTATGTAATGAGATCATTCCTAGAAGTACATAAGTTTGATCGTTATACTTGAAATTTCTTAACAAAACTTAGTGTTCCTTCGTAAAAAACATTTGATGGTCCTGAAAAGGACCGATTAGTTTTGCTTTTGCAAATTAAGCCTCAGAGGCTCTCCTAAGTTTGTCGCGCAGTTGCTTGTGCTCTTTGATAGCTTGGAGATATGATTTATACATCATAAGCTCGATTCGGAGTACTTCTTCCTTCTTCTTTGCCTTGTGATACACTGCGCGCTGTTGCCTCTTCTTACAAAGAAGATGAATCCAAATCCGAAGTTCCTGTTCCCGCCTTGAAGCGATGCTTGCTTCTGCGTTTCCTTCCATTTTTTAGAAGTCACACTATCAGACGAATGTTTCTGACACTAGTGATAAATTTGACGAACTTGCGTCGAATTTATTTGCAGTTCCCCTCTACTTCTAGGTGACACACCCTGTTCTTTTACGGCTTTCACCAATCAAATAGAGGCGAAGGGAAGGTGACGCTACACTGCTGCTGTCCAACGGAAAAACCTAGTAAGTGACATTCTCCATAGAGGTTATTTTCTCATGCAAGACTGTCTGAAAATAGTCATTATGGGGACGGCGATTTGTCAAGCTCGACGCAGAGGGCAGCACCGAGAGTGGAGACATGCCTTGTGCGCCGGCACAAGGCATTATCCGCAGTTTCCTTAGATTTTTCTCATTGGGAAAGCGACTTGCTCCTTCATTTTCACACCCAAATGTCACTCACATTCCTGGCATTTCGAAAATAATGCTTTAAACTAAAAACACTTCGACTGCGGTATCAGGGATTGATAAAATGCGAATAGCAGATGACACCGCCGTTATAACCGCCGTCTGATGTGTCTCCATGCTCACTAGCGCTCCTAGCGGCCTCCAGTGTCAGTCGCCGTCCCCATAGCAAATGTCACTTACTAGGGTTTTCCATTGGACAGCAGAATGACGTCACGGAGGGATCTTGCATTTTGAACTCTTTATTAATAAATATTTTCTTTTGAAAGTTTCCAATGTGAATATTTTTGTACTGAAAAGTCAGATCTCGGATCCTGCGACTTTTTCAAAAAATGCGTTTAATGGACTTTTTTCGTTTTTCTCTCGGATTTTCTCGCTAGTTCGCTCATTAGTTTCAAGTTTAATCACATTAAAGCTTTTAAAATATAAGTTTCAAACTAGACGTGTGCAAAAAAATTCGATTCAATTTCAATCCGACATTGGACGCGCTTCGAATGTCGAAAAACCGACATTCGATTCGTGCTACTGTCGGGCCGGTTTTTTTTTCGATTCGATCAGCCCGTTCATCGAATGTTGAAAAACCGTCATTCGACTGACGCTACCATCGGATCAGTTTATTCGATTCCATCGACCTACCGATCGAATGTCAAAAAACCGACATTCGATTCGTGCTATCGCCGCATCGGTTTTTTCAATTCGATCAGCTGGCCTTCCTCTGTCTGAAATCCAATATGCGACTGACAAAAGGCATTTCAAGTTTTTAATTTATAATTATAATTATAAAAATTTAAACCAATGCATGTAGAATGCAGATTGCAGGTCTAGAGAGACGTGAGGAGAATACTGTGTCAATCTGGTGGTTAATATTACGCAACAGAAACGTTTCGTTAATTTTTACTTCCTTAATTAAAATTTGTTATTAGATTATATAATAAATAGTAATAATAACTCCTTAGATGCTATTCAGCTGAAGATCTGTAAAATGTTTTTTTTTATAGTCTTTGCAGGTTAACAATATTCATTTTCTTATTTAATATTCTCAAGTCAGAATTAAAGGGGGAGACCCACTACTGAAGGGAAGCCCAATATTGGTGTTATTACTTATTACCCTAGCTTCATTTTAATTTTTTTTTTCATCAAGTAACATTTTTTTTTAAATTTGTATTTTACATTTGTAGCATTTGGATTAATAATTGTAGAAGGGGAAATTTCATGTAATATAAAATATATGTACCTCAAATTTCCATTAATTTTTATAGTATTGAATTGAAATTTTTATCCTATAATATTTTTGCATAATATTATAAAAAGAAAAGCGGAACCGATTTTAACTGATTTTAACCTGTTTTAAATGAAAGTTGTTTGCAGATGGGATTTTGTTCATGACTACAGTTCTGTGGCATCCTAAAAACACTTTAAGACCTAATTAAAAATAATCGATTTAGCCCTTTTTGAAAATGATCAATTTTTCGGTATAATTAAGTTTTAAGGAAAAAAATTGCCGAAAATATCATTATAATTTAATTTTTAAATTCCTTTCTTAGTAGAATTTAAATATTAAAAATTGGAAAGTTCGAATATTATTGTTGTTTTCCAATTACATAGTCACTTACAGAGTCGAACTTGTTAATATGGGGCCTTACCATTTATATCCTTGGTTTAGGTTTGTGATTATGTTAAATAAATTTTTCAGATTGTCTTTAGTAAGAAATTATAAATTTAATAGTATTTAATAGATTATGATATTTTAAACCTATAATAAGGATATGAATTGTAAAGCCCAATATTGACAAGTTCGACTGTATAAACGACTAATAGGCACATAATAATCTCAGCTCAAACTTTCGAGTTTAAAAATTTTAAATAAGATTGAAAAGGATTGTAAAGATACGGCTATAATGAATCAAGGTTGCCACTTTCATCGCCGAAAAAAATTCCCAGTCATTTCCTGGTTTTTTCCCGGTACACAACCATTTTTTCCGGTCATTGAAATTCGAGGTGAAATTCAAAAGTTACAACTGATAAAGCTGAAGATTTTTATATTTCAAGTAATCAAAACTAAACCACAAACTAAAGCAGCAAAAACTGATCTCTTCTGAATTTTCAATTTTCGAAATCTTCCAAATTAGAGCTTAAAAAATTCATCATTCAAAACTTTTTATTCAGTCGTTTAATAATGAACAAGATTGAAAATGGAAACCTAATTTCAATAGGTTTTATTTCAAGGCCTTCAAAACAAACATTATCCTAAAACGAAACATTCAAAATGGTAAAGTATCAATTTCACAAACTTGAATTTTATTGTACAAATTAAATGGCAAAGGCGGGCAAAGGCCTCTAACTTTTATTATTTATTAACCAGTCAGAAAAAAATATTTCAAAATATACAAATTAAATGTCGCCACTTTTATCGTTGGGAAAAATTCCCGGTTTAAAAATTAATTTTTTTTTTTTAAATTACGGAGGCAAATGTTACATATGTAAAAAATTATAAGTATTTCAAAAAATAAATCAACACTGTCATTTTTACCGTTTACAATATTGAAGAATAGACAGCTGCAAATTCACGAAATTGAATAATTTTCAATTTTTAATCTTCAAAACTGAAGTATTCCAAAAAAAAATTCCTCAAAATTGCATAGTTTTTTATTTGACACATTAAATATCGAAGAGTCTTCAACTGAAAATATTCCAACGTGAAGAATTTTCCATTGTAAATTTTCAAAATTGAAATACATATTCCAAAAAACGTTAAAAATTACATCATTTTAGAATATCAACATTCCAAATTAACTAATCTTCAATTGTAAATCTTAAAAATGGTTAAAGTCCAAGACTTTTCAGTTGTGAATATTAAAAATTGAACTAAAAAAAAACATTCAAAATAACGTAACTTTGAAATACACACATTGAAAATTTAGTAATTTGAAATTCTATACTTTCAAAATTTAGCAGTTTTCATTTGAAACTCTTCAAAATTGTAGAAATTTCATTTTTATTCTTCAAAATTGAAGAGTTGTTAATTTTGAAAATCTAAAATTCAAAATTATATAATACAAGTTTCAAGTTTTAGAATTGAAAAATGTGTAATTTTGATGACTTGCGATTGAAGAGTTTTTAATTTTGAAAATATACAATTAAAAATTATGCAAGTTTTAAGTTTTAAAATAGAAAATTCTGTAATTTTTATGACTTGCATTTAAAGTTTTTTCCATTTGTAGATTTACAATTGAAAACTCTTGACTTTTGATCTTCAAAATCAGCAAAATTTAAACATTTTCATTTGCACGCCCTTAAAATACAAGAGTTTTCAATTGTAAATCTACAAAATTGAACTATTCAAAACAAAAAAAAACACTCAAAAGTCCATCATTTTTAATTGTTCAATTATACACATTCAACATTGAAGAATTTTCAACTGCAAATCTGCAAGATAGACCTGTTTTGAAAAGACATTCAAAATTTCATGATAATAAACTATAAACATTCAAAATTAAATAAGTCGCCGATTAAAACAAAAATTGTATGAAAGCCGATGTAGCTATTTTAATATTTATTTTAATTCATGATTATTATTCAATATATTGTATAGTACTTTAAATTTAAGCATATATTTTAATTTGCTAATTAGATAGTTAAAATAAGAAGCATGTTATAAGCGCGATATTTTTGCTGTAAAGAATAATGTTTAAAAATATTTCATTGGTTTTATTTTCCAATTCCAGAACGCCGTTATCGTTTGAATGTTTCAGATATGTATGAAGTATTGAAATTCCTGCAATAAATATTATACACTTTCTATATCTGAATGAGTAAAAGTTAATTAATCAAATAGTGCAAGTCATTATAATTGATTTTGTAAGTATTTTTACTAATCATTAGTAAAAGCACTACTGGTTCTCAGTGGGATTGTTATTAATTTACTTCCGTAGAAAATTTCTATCGGAATAAGTAACAAGTTTACTTCTACTCTTAATTTTACATTACTTTATGAATACGCACTTATTAATTCAGACGTACAGATTATATGATCAAAATTTTGTTTTATTAAGTTTCAGTCACTTGAAAAAATAATAGGTTCAAGAATTAGGAGCATATTAATTTAAGCTTTAAAAATCTTCCTTTTTTAGGCATATATAATTTTTTTTTGAATTGCAGAAGTTATTTAATTGAAGACAAATTACGTTTCATGATTTTTCAAGCAATTTCAAGATTTTGATTTTTTATCAATTCATTTATGGAAACTGACGACTTGCTTTGGTTTTTTGATGGACTATGGTCACTAAATTGAAAGAAAGTAAAAAAGTAAGAGAACCGATTCAATCTAAGGCACATCGAATATCGGATTTTCCCACGCACGTGCCGAGTGAATCGAAAAATCGATTCGATCACACATTGAATGTCGGTTTTTTGAAATTCGATAGACGGGCCGATCGCATCGAAAAAACCGATCCGACGATAGCGCGAGTCGAATGTCGGTTTTTCGACATTCAATCAGTGGGTCAATCAAATCGAATAAACCGACCCGAAACTAATCGCACGTCGAATCGAAAATGCCATATTCGATTCGACAAAACGCACACGTCTAATGGGATTCCCCACTAGAACTTGACAGGGCCCCCATCAGTTTTTTCTGAACGAGAAATTCTGATAGGGGCCCCATCAGAACTCAACTTCAAATAGGGAAATACGGGGAAATTTCTGCACGAGTACTGACTTTTCACTAATTTAGATTGTGAGAGTTTCAAAGAATTAAATTCTCATAATTTTAAATAAAATATAAATATTTGAGTAACTATTTCTAAATATGATTCTGAAAATTGAACTAGAAAATGAATTTCTAATGATCATCATCATTATCATTAAGGAATTCCCATATTATGATGTATGAGATTAATCTGGGGAACGCAGGTGGGCGAATTCTACAGTTTCCTGACGGATTAATCAAGGCTATGCGTGGGTCAATCTCAAAGTGGGAAATCGAAGGCCGATTGCTTTCATCATCTCTGCTCGCATCACAAACTCGTCAGTTTATATCGACCTTCCGCTCTGTACACATTATTATTCGAGACAGGAGGTAAGTGCCGATCGCCAATTTTTAATCCAATAGTTCAATTTTCGCGCCGTGTTATAGTGAAAAAGTGAACTTAAATCAAAAATTAAAAAATTCAGTGTTCGACACTTTACCACTCAAAAGTAACGTGTCGCAGTTGCCGTTATTTTTCTTAATTTTGTAAAATACATTACTGTTATTATCACTTTTTCCCAATAAATAATGGTTAACTAATAGGCAAAATAAAGTGTTCTGTAGTTTCTTTAATACAGATTGACATTAGTTTAACAGGTCATTCAAGTTTTAAAAAATATCGACATAGTTTCGATTGTTTTTGAGAAAAAAATGGATTTTTAAAAGCTTTCATTTGATGTTCATCATGTCGGATTTACAATTATTCTCTAAATATCTTTAGCTTTCAAAAATAATTGAATGGGGTTGGTGAAAACGAAAACTGAAAAATGAATTCGTTCAAAATTATGATTGTATTTACAAAATTTTAATTTTTGTTTAAACCGTCAATAACTTGTTGAAAATATGTCAGAAAAAATTAATATCAGGACTCTTAGAGATTTAAAAATTTATATTGCTAGCATTTGAAGATAAAACAATATGTTCTTTTGGTAGTATAATTGTATAGCATCTCATTTTGCAAGTTTTCTTTAATTTTCATAGAATAAACAATTTTTTGCGATAATTTAATTTCTTCTAGAGTTACATTCACAAAAGTTTTCAATAAGTATCGAATTGACGAATTATTTTAATTATTTTGTATCTCCATATATATTTGGAAAAATACTGGCATATCTTCCTTCATTACGAGCGTTACAGTGTACCAGATTTTCACCTAAAGAACATTTTTTTCTTGCATAGAATGTTTAAAATCGAATTATTCTTTATTTTCAATCAGGTAAATTAATTTTTAAATTTTGCATTACATGTAAAGAAGGAATCTTTTATTGATAGCATTAGTAATCCTAATCAAAATAGAATTTCCGTATGACTAAAAACTATTTTTTAGACTTCTTTTTGGTAGAATAGAAACATGATAATATTATATTAAGCGTCATTGAAGAATTTTGTATAACGTAAAGTGAGTTAGTAAAATTTTCTGGATTAAAGCTTTTTAAATTTTTCTCAAATTATTTTCTTGATTATGTAAAATGTTTCTTCTACTGAGGAAGATCTTATTCAAAATTTGAATGCATTCATAACACTTTCATTGATATTTTTCATCAGAAAATGATACGAGAGTAACAAATAAAACACCATTTTTAAAAGAGAACTCATATGTAAGTCTAGATTAGGTAGAAACACTAAATTCAACTTTTTTCTTCTAACTTAAAATGTTTCGAATGAAATTTCGATTCTTTTTAGCAATGTATTCCGGAGAATTCCCAAATAGCGAGAAATAGGTTTTATTTTTATCTCATAACGTGTTTTTGCATCTAAATTGATATGTATAATAAATTATGAGTCTGAATCATTTTGATAAGGTCAACACTTAATTTGTGTCTCCTCTTATACGACTGAGAGTAAGATAAATAATCTTAGATATTTTTTAGTAATTTACAGAAAATTATTAATTTTGCTTCCTAATAGAGGAAGCTTTGTAACGATGAAAATTTTCGAACTTCATTTCTTGACACATCTTAATATAATTCGTCCTCAGGAGTTCGAAAATGAGGTTTTTAAAAAATGACCGTGATAACTCGAAAACAAGTAGAGCTAGGGTCATGAAATTTGGAGGGATTGTAGTCCTAAATAATACCCATTATTTATTAAGTTTAGAGCCGGATCGGATAAGAGTACCTTTTCCCGATTTTATATTTTGCTCAAAAATCGTTTTAGATATGATTTTTTTGTTGCAATTTTGATTATATTAAGAAAAAAAATGATACGTAGATTTCAATGGAATACATCCTTCTTTAATAAAAAAGTTTGAGGTTCATCCATCAAATATGATAATGGTCAAAAATGAATTTGAAAAATTCGAAATTTTAAGAATTTTTATCCCAGTATTGGCAGTAATACCAGGTTCTGTAAGCCGAAATTTTTCAAACAAGGGATGGTATTTAGTTGATATAATTCAATAGAATATTCATAGCTTTCAATTTTTTGTTTACAAGTTTTTTTCTAATATTAGGATTATAGCAATATAATAAGTACCAAATTTGTTCAATTAGAAACATAAATCGATTAACGTATTGAAAAGCATTCTGTGACCAAATTAAGTTATTATATGAACAGATTTGTAAATTTTTCTCACGTTTATAAAAGAAAAACTTTTTTAATTTTGAGAATATACCAACATTGTAATTACAAAATTTTTTCGTTATGATGAGACGAATCAATTGATGTATTTAACAAACCTATATGGCAAACTAAAATTATTATATATACAGATTTTTAAATATGTTTAACGTTTAAAGGATAAAAAATTCTCAGTAAATTGGAATACATAAATATTTTAAGCATAAATTTTATTCGTTTTGATGAAATGAATCTATTGAACTATATAAAAACCTTCTATGATTCATGAAGAATAAACAATAAACACAATCCAAAATAGTCTTATCATAGCAGTCTTTTATCATGACCATAAAAAATATATCAGTCCGATTCTTGTCAAAAAATTATTCATTCATAACAAAACAATCCTCTATAAGGAAGCACAGTGTTCATGAAATGATCACAACTGAAGATACACTATATAATAAACGCGCCCAACAAACTACTTTCCAGCGATTTTTTGAAAAAAATATGATTGAAAGTTGGATATCTTCAAATAAATTAATGGATGAAAAACGAAATAGGTTTCAGATTCGAAAAAATGGCATTCAAGCAGACGGCAGTTCTGCTATTGGCGGTGACATTTTCTGCTCTAGTCGAAGATGGATATGGATATAATACATACGGCCGAGTAGTATCATCAGGTAACAAAATTAAATTAAATCACTCTACATATAGGTAAGATACTTATAAATATCAAAACAACTTAGTCTCAGTCCTTAAAGAGAATTCTTGATAATCTTGATACTTACAACCTCTCAATTCTCATAAAAGGCTAAAAGATATTTTTTTATAAAATGGTAATGTAATCCTAGAAAATCCCACATATCGATTAATTAATTTTTTCATGGAAATGTCAGTAATGTTACGAGATGGAACAGTTGTGTAAATCGGGTATAGAATTGTACAATCCATTCAAGAGTTTTATCATTAATGCAAATCTATTCTAGTCAATCATAGTCCAAGTCTAGGAAATGATTGGATTTTTAATTATGAAATAGGTGTAGGAGGACAATGCGATGATTCTAGATGCGGGGTCAACGCAAAATGTACTTTAAGCGAGGGTCGACATGTATGTTCTTGTCTAAATTTGCATATGGGAGATCCCTTGGTGCGATGCGAAAAAGTCGAGTGCTTAGGTAAGTCAAAATAAGACAATTTAATTAATAACTACACCAAAGTGCTTTTAAATATTAAAAAGCAACATTTTATGAAAGTATATGGCATGTTAGGTCTTGCCCTCACAGGAAAAGGATATATTGAGAGATATCTCGTTTGTTTCTTAGGATACCCTATAAGTTTATTGATATTCCTGGGATATCCTCCTCTCTAAATATAAATTGTGAAAAAAGTTTAGTGAATGAACTTAGTGACTTATTTCTAGCTATACAATTTTAATAGAAAAAGGTCTTTTTGGAGGGCAGGCTGATTGCAAGAGCGGAAATTCCCGCACGATGGAGTCACCACATCCCTACACCATTTTAAAGGCATTCATTTGATTCCGGTTTTTCGAGATCAGATTTTACGGCTAAGCGGTTGAATATTTTGGTCTAATTTTTTGCATACGTATTCTAAATATTATTTTCTTTTTTTTTCTCAAAGCTATTTTTCAGTCAAAATGTTACTATTTTATTTTAAAATTAAAAAAGGGCAATTGTAGTGCGCTTTCTTTGGTCAAAATATTCAACCGTTTGGCCGTAAAATCTGACCCCGCAAAACCGGAGTCAAATAAATGCCCTTGAAGCCACTATAGTTATATCTACCACATGGATATCCCAGATATCCAGGGATAACAACATTTTTTCGTCTTTTAGGATATCTCATAAGTATTTCTTAAAAATCTCCTGAATATTCTCAAATATCCTTCTGTTGTGAGAGTGTTCAAAATAATCTGTACAGGGTGGCCGTTTTAATTGAGGAAAAAATTCCCAGTCATTTTCCGGTTTTTCCCAGTTCGCAAAAATTTTTCACGGTCATTGAAGTTTAAAAATTCGAACTCTTAAATTTGAAAATATTTTTATTCTAAATAATCAAAACTGAACGCTAGCCGTGAATAAACTTAATTCAAAATATTTCAGAAGTTTTCAAAAATGTTAAAGATTTCAGGAAGATTTCGTTGATTTTAAAAGAATTAACCAAATTTGTAAATACTTCATATACATAGATTAAAAAAATTTCAATAGAATTTCAAAGATTGCAAAGATTTCAAAATATTTCAGAAGATATCAAAGATTTCAAGGATTTCAAATTATTTCAGTAGATTTCAAAGATTTCACAAGGATTTCAAAGATTTCAATCAATTTGAAAAGATTTGAAAAAGTTTTTAAATATTCCACAAAGATTTTAATGATTCCAAAAGATTTCAAAGATTTAAAAATGTTTAAAATACTGAATATTAAGTACACTCAGTACTAATATTATGTATCAAGGCGTTAGCCGTTAATAAACTAAATTCAAAATATTGTAGAAGATTTCAAAGATTTGGCAAAGAATTTGAAGATTTTAGAAAGATTTCAAAGATTTTAGAAGAGTTAACAAAGTTTTTAAATGTTATACAGAGATTTTAAAAATTGTACAAAGATTTTAAAGACTGCAATGATATTTCACAAAGAATTAAATAAATACATAAATATTTCAAACATTTCACAAAGATTTTAATAATTATATAAAGATTTCAAAAATTTTACGAAGATTTCGAAAGATTTAAGAGATTTCAAAATATTTCAGAAGAAGTAAACTTGTTTTTAATATTAGTAATATAGCAACATAATGAGTATCAAATTTGTTCATTTTGACAGCATGAATCGATTGATGTATTTAGAAGCACTCTATGACCAAATAAAGTTATTATATAAACATATTTGTAAATTTTTCTAATGTTTGTGAGAGAAAAACTTTCTTAATTTTGGAACTATACCAATATTGTAATTACAAGATTTATTTCCTATGATGAGACAAATCGAATGATGTATTTAATAGGCTTGTATAACAAAATAAAATGATAATATATACAGATTTGTCAATTTTTTCATCGTTTAAAGAATAAAAAATTCTCAGTTTTTGAAGTACACCAATATTTTAAGGATAAAATTTATTCATTTTGATGAAATGAATCTATTGATTTCCAAGATTTCGTGAAGATTTGAAAGATTAAAAAGATTTTTAAAAATTCCAAAAGATTTATCAAAGTTTTTAAATATTTCACACAGAAATTAATGATTCCAAAAGATTTCAAAATTGGTAAAATAGTGAATATTAAGTACACTCTGTACTAAAATTATGTGTCAAGGTGCTGGCCGTTAATAAACTAAATTCAAATTCAACATATTTCAGAAGATTTCAAAGATTTTACAAAAATTTCAATGATTCCAAAAGATTTCAAAGAATTCAAAATATTTCAGAGATTTCAAAATATTTCAGCAGATTTCAAAGAGTTCAAAAAATTTCAGATGATTTCAAAGATTTTGCAAACATTTTAAAGATTTCAAATATGTCAGAAGAGTTAACAGAGTTTTTAAATATTTCACAAAGATTTCAATGATTTCATCAAAATTTTAAAAATTTCACAAATATTCCTAAGATTTCAAAATATTTCAGAAGATTTCAAAGATCTCGCAAAGGTTTTGAAGATTTCAAAGGTTTTAAACATTTCAAAAAGATTTCAAGGATTTCAAAAGCTTTAACAAAGTTTTTAAATATTAGAGACAAATGTACAATAAATGGACAAACAAAAAAGAAAAAGAGAGAGACAACCAAAACCAACCTCACACTCTTTCTTTTCTCCGTCTTTTTTATACTACTGGGAACCCGCATGTTTCGAAGCCAATTTAGACTTTCTCATCAAGGGTAATTTATAGAATATCTGCAGATTAAATAATACAACATGTACTAATTACATTCAAATATTACCTGAAAGTATAAATAAAACATTTTTCATTATCAAATGTTATTTGGAAAATCTTTCCATTTTTTTATTAAAAACAAAAATCTTTAAGATCAATGTGAAATTCCCTTTCTTATGAAATTTTTTTTTATTATTCTGAAATAGAAAACACTATAAAGTTATGTGCATCTGTGCATGGCAGCCTTTTTAACCAAATTCAAAGAGATTTATTAAATTTATTGGTATTCTCATTGAAAGTTTCTTTGTTATCTTTTTTTTTTTTGAAGTCAAAACATATTTTCTTACTAATATGAAATATCTTTTTTGGAAAAAACCCATGAAACTTACATTCTATCAATAAATCCTTCTGTAATGCATTCAATCTAAGTTTTTACTAATTGAATAAATTCTTCATACCCCTATACCGGACTTTCAGTAACATCTATCGTAAAATCTTATTCTACCAAATTTTTATCAACTACTCTGAATACCATATTAACAAGAAGAGGAAAAAGAGAATAAATAAAATAATTTTCTATATAACTTCCTGCGTATGAAATCCAGAAAATTGTAATCCGATGCTTTGCAAACACTTCAGCACAACACTAATTGAACAAACATTTCAAATATTCTTTAAAATTTTTCAAATTTTGCTGATTTTATTTTTCTTTTCAAGGATAGAAACATTAATCCACTTTTTTAAAATAAATTTTTTCAATCATGAGAAAAATTCTTCACCGGGAAGAAAATTCAGAAAACGAAGTGTAGCTATCGAGAGATGGTCGAAGACTGGCCGTCTACATAGACCCTTAGAAAAACAATCATTTCAACATTTTTTGAAGAGAATAATCAGCCCCAAACCCTTGTAAAAGTCGTCGGTTCGAAGAATGCTGATAGATTTCAGGAAACTATACAGAAAGTCTTAGTCCCGTATATCAAGATTCAGAATTTGGTCCAAAGAGACAATAATAAGATAGGAAAATATTTTTACATTCAACTGAAAAATATATTAAATATATTTGAAATCAAAAACATCTGTAAAATTCATAAGATTAGAAAAAAATGGAAATAAAGTACTCAATGGTACATGATAACAGAATGCACATATTGTCCATATGGTATCTTTCTCAGAGTACCATTTTTCGTAGGCAACGAGGGTATCATTTCTTTTACCTGAATGTATGTAGAACCTTTTGGCAACCTTATTTCTTGATAAGAACCAGGTTAACATTTTAATTAGATGTAGAAATGAAAATGTATGTAAAACCTTTTGGCAACCTTATTTTATGATAAGTAGCAGGTTAACATTTTAATTAGTTGTAAAATTGAAGGAACCAGAAAAATTTATTACAAGATTTATGTGCACAGAACATGGGAAACCAATTTATTCAGATTATTAAATCTTAAGTATTCATCGGCAATCCTGCAGATTGTAACAAATCCTTGCTTAATGTCTCTCTTTTAAAATTTCTTAAAGATCGAAATGAAATCTAATTTCTTATGAA
>JAUMHM010000083.1:46200329-46216683 GCA_032362435.1 Melikaiella ostensackeni
CTCGGACAAAAAGAGATAGAACGCACCACAGCATTGCCACAATTCAAAAAATCGGGGATATCTTGAACTTAGCAGCTTACATTTTGGTTTGCGCCGAAGTTCAGCGTGATCTTCATACCTTAAGGATGTGGGGGCCTTAGGGCTGGTTAATGTGTGGGAGCCCTTTCACGGTTACAAATAAATTTCATTCAATGAGGTTGTCTTGTGGGGGCCTCCAAATGTGGGGGCCCCTGGGCCGCGGCCCCTAGATTAATGCGGCCCTGCTCCTTACTATTACTCCATGGTACTAATTTAATCCAACGATATTGTTTATTATCTGAATATATATCCTGGGCGGAAAAACTTTAATGGTAATTTTATTTTCACGTTGTTGGCAACTCTGAAATCCTATGCAAAAAGAAGATATTAGGAAGATAACAGATTCTGCAGACCGGGCAGATCTGCGACCGCAAGAAACAAACAAAGTAAGAAAGATAGTCATTATCAAAGAAACCGCAGATAATATGGATTTTAGATATCTATAAAAGGATTGCGAAAAAAGAACATTGTCAGTTCAAAAGTGATTGAATATTCAGACACAATAATAAGTTATAAAATCATTAAAAGAAAGATTTCTGAAACAGATTGAAGATGGTTTCAAAGGTTTCTTTTCTGGAATTTTCCAATGGAAATAAAATGCCAGTATTTGGCCTTGGAACTTATTTGGTAAGTTTCTTAAATATTATAGGCCTAGCTATTGAACGTCAGGGAATCGAATCCAATTTTCTCTACTTATTGTTATACGTGCCCGGGAAAGTCATAATAATTTATGAAAAGAAAGTTGTAAATACGCTGATATAAAATGCGAACTGTCTACCGTCACGGAATTTTCCGCAAGACCAACCCCTTTCCAGCTCATCCAGGGCTAAAGTTACGGAATTTTCCGTAACCCTAGCCTTAGCACTACACTTGACGGGGTTAGTTTTACGGAAAATTCCGTACCGCTAGTCAGTACCTATAAAATAATGAAACAAGTTGAGAATAAAATCACTTATTTTCTCAAAATTCCGTAATACTATATATATTGCGCTTCCAAATGCAAAATTATGTTATATGTCTGTAAAAACAAAATCACATTTTTCATATTGTGCCAACAACAAATTTTTCAGACATAACTTATACTAATCCCAATACGAATGGACAAGAAACACTTTTTCATTACCAGAAAGCCATAATAATGCACTGAAACATTTCCACAATAGGTCTTTACTTTTATAATTAAATATGATTTTTGAAGATTTCATTGGGGGGATAATTTGGCAATTGAACAAAAAAGTTGAAAGTTTGGTAGTTTGGTACCCCTGTTAGGCCAGCCAGTGAAAACATTAAAAATCGAAATTCAGGGTGTCTACATAACGGATGATTTTAAATTCCCGGATATTTCCCGGTTTTCTCCCAATCAATTTTTCATTTTTCACGTTCAATTAATCCTTAGTTATTTACAAACTGATGAAAGCACAATTCAGGATTTGAATAGCTATACGAACCTATTGAAGAGAAAAATCTTAAACTCCGAATTAATAAAATTAACAAATTACTAAATGCTAGCAAATGGGTGTGTCCACGTACTAAGTGGAAGTCATAATTGTTTATTTAAATATAGTTATTTGCATATTTGTGTTTACTTATCCACTTTAGATAAAAGTCGTAATTTTCATGCAATTTGAATTAACAAGAGCTAACTTTATTTGTTAAAAGATTCTTTACAATTCTATTCCTTACGTTTTCTTGAGAATGATTTTATTTAGGTATTATGCGTTCAATTATACTAAGTTATTAGTTATAATTTTACGAATTAAACAATTTTCTAAATAATATTCATTGAAAACGTAACGAATAGAATTGTAAAGAATCTTTTAAGGTTTTTTTTCTAAAATTCTTTACAATTATCAATCGGCCTTTTTTGCCAAAGTTAAATGTTTAATTCTTCAATTTAAAAATGTGAAAATTTTCAAACTTTTAAAAACTCTTTAATTTTACAATATAAAAAACATTCTTTCAAATTTTGAATTCTTTACTTTTTGAGAATGAATGTAAAAAAAGAATGTTCAATTAAAAGCTTTGAAATAAAAACTGGTCAACTTTAAACGCCTTTAAATTTTTCATTCGCAATAGAATTTGAAATTGTGATTTGAAAGTTCTTAAAATTGGTTAATATTCAACGTTTACAATTAGTTTTAATATTATTAAATTTGTAATGACTTTCTCTTTCCATCTGCAACTGTTAAATTTTCCAAAATTTCCAATTTGACACTTTTTAAAGTTTAGAACGTTTCAAAACATCTTCTTCTTGAAATTAGTTATTTTTTATAAATTCTATTGGAAACCACACTTTCAGGTTTAATATTGATCAATTCAAATCAATTCTGAATGCTTTTAAGCTGAAATGGGCAAATGTTAATCTATTTGTATTTTTTATGTTTAAATGTTCTAAATTTGAAATTATTAAATTTTGAAAGTTACGAAATGGAGATTGTTCAATTGTATTCTCTTAAATTGAAAATTTTGAAAGCAAAGAATTTTGTTAATTTTTAGTTCTGATTGGTTTTGGTTAAAAATTGTCCGATTTTAAAGGTTCTCAGTTTTTAATGTCTGAATTTACAACAGTTCGATTGGAATTTCGGACAATTGTGTATTATGTTAAAAAATGTTTCATTTAATTTACGTTCACAGACTCAAGCAATATTAAAAATTTGTTGAAAATTATTATTTTTTTATATTTGGATGAACCACCTCAACGCTTCATGATCTCTCGTGTGCCAAAAAAGTGAAATAATATACCCATCAAAACACTTTTAATATGCATTTTAGTACATTCGAGAAAAAAATCTACGTCACTAAAACAAATTCCCGGTCATTTCATGGTTTGTACCCAGTGAACAAAATTCCCGGTCATTTCCCGGTCAAGTAGACTTTTCAGTTTTTAAGGATGGATAAAATAGATTGAAAAAATGATAAACCTCATTTTGCAACCTTTTTCTAGCTCCGGAACATGTTTAAAAACACGAAAAATATTCTATTTGTCAAAAATAGTATTACAAAATAATACAATATACAAAATACTATAGTCTCAAAGTCTATTAATACATTGTGAACTTTTTGGGTGTTCTTTTTTAGGACACAAAAAAATTTCATAAGAAAGTAGATTTTATTTCGATCTTTAAGAGACACTTTATAATATTTTAAAAATGGGTTTTTTATAGTAAAACTTTTTTCATTCACATAATTCAAAGTTGATGTAACAATATTAAAGATTTTTTGGCTCGAGGCGAATCGGATAACCTATAATAGTAATACATTTTAATAAAAATTAAGGAAGTTATGGTCATTTATAATATTTTAAAAATCGGTTTTATAATAGAACTTTTTTCATTAACACAATTCAAAGTTGATATAAGAATAAAAAGGACTTTGATTCAAGTCGAATCGATTACACTATAATATTAATACATTTTATTAAAGAGTAAGAAAGTTATGGTCATTTACAGTACTTTAAAATTTTGTTATTTACAGTAAAAATTTTGTCATTAGCATAATTCAAAGTTGATGCCAGAATAAAAAAGTCTCCTTGATTCAAGACGAATCGATTTACGTATTTGTATTTTTGTATCTTTACGGTCAACGCTCCCTAATATTTTAAAACATTTTCATTATTAATTTTGAATATTGAAAAAAATCATAAATTCTTTCTCTATAGGAAGCAAATATATGTGCTAATTAATCATAATGAAGAAGCAAAGTGCTCATCAAAGGAACACCATACACTTATAAATACGAACCAAGTGGAAACACTCCAAGATTGAATTCACAGATAGTTTTCTGTATGAATGGCTAAAAAAAATTATATTGAGCATATATCTATCACAAAAATTGAAAATTTCTTGAAATTATTTCCGGAATCTCATACTAACTTTGCAACCTCGTAGATAATACGGAAGCTTGTAAAATTAACAATAATTATGATTTCATGTTTTTATACATAAAAGAGTCAAAAGTTTGCAAATTATATATGCAGGTTTTTATAATTAATTATTATATGTATATCAGTCGGCGGTGAGTTTTCAGTTCATTAATTTTTATGACTTTTAAAGAGATCCTTCTACACTTTCACAAGTTTTCTGATTAAATATTTGTATCTTGGATTTTAGGATAGAAATCTCAGATTTATATGATTCTGCTAGGCTTAGGTCCATAACACACAAGAATTAGTTTATTTAAAAGCTTTTAGAAATTGTTGTACAAATAATTTTGACTTTTTTTAAGTCAAAGCCAAATGAAGTGGAAGAGGCTGTAAAATATGCCATAGACTTGGGATATCGATGTATCGATACTGCTTATTTTTACCAAAATGAAAATGAAGTTGGAAAAGCGATTCAAGCAAAAATGCAGGATGGAACTATTAAAAGGGAAGATATTTTTGTTACCACAAAGGTCAGAAATTTTTAAGCAATTTCTTTGAGAACTTTTTATTTTAAAATTTTATATTTGAAGGGTGGTACAGCAAAACGAATCAATCCACATTTGGTCGAAAATGAGATTATTAGGTAGAAAATTCTAAATAATTCAAATACAAATCCTCACCAAAGGATTTTTTATAACTCGTATTTTCGTTTATGACGAAAAACGCCAAAAACCCAAAAACAAATTTATCAACTGTACTGTACTTCCTCCCCATTTTCTTAGAAGTGGTTGATTTTTTTTTAATCAAATTTTTTTCTCCATTCAGCAACTAATGATCTAGAAATCGAGATCTTAGTTCTTAATTAAATTGAGAAATCGATTTTTATTTACCGTCCAAAGTAGTAAAAACGCGAGTCCTGTACTAAAAATAAAAGCTATCTCGTTCACTATCTTGGAACTGGTTGACTTTTTTTAATCAAACTCTTTTTTCCTTCATTCAGCTACTAATAACCTAGAAATAAAATCTTCATTTTTTAATTAAATTGAAAATTAGATTTTATAGAACGTTTCTTGACTCCTGAAAATCGATCAAATGTGGGTTGATTCGTTTTGCTGTGCCACCTTTCATTTGTAGAGCTCTGGAATATTAATTTTGAAAAACTGATTACAGCTGTGGAATACTTTCCATAAAGAAGAACAGGTAGTTCCAGTTTGTAAAGAATCATTAAGAAATCTTGGTTTAGATTATGTAGACCTGTATCTCATTCATTTTCCAATCTCCTATAAGGTGAATTACAAACGCTATCATTAAGTTAATTGAAAAAGCATTTTGTAAAATTTATATTTTTGAAGGAAGGACCAGAATTGAATCCAGTAGATGAGGATGGAAAAATATTAACTTCTGATGTCGATTATTTAGAGACTTGGAAAGGGATGGAAGAATGCTTTCGTCAAGGACTTGCTCGTAATATCGGTATCAGCAATTTCAATTCTGAACAGATTACAAGATTATTGGCAGCAGCAACAATTAAACCGGTTAATAACCAGGTGATTTTTTAAAATTTATCTTGTTCAAACACCAAAGAGTAATGTTACCAGAATGATTGTTCTGTTCTTTGAATTTTACTTTACTAAAATAAAAACCTCTTTTGATAGGACGTGAGACAGTTGAAAAATAAATTTACTGCTGAAAATAAAATTAAAAACTTACACATTCTTTTATTTGGATGTCTTACTTTAAACCTGAATTGGAAAAATATTCATTTCTCAATTCAAAAAAATTATAATCATAAATACTGAAGATTTAATTCATAAAATAATTTTTTTTTGCTTAAAAGATACTTTGAAAATCAGGGTGTCTATCTAACCGGAAAATCGGGAAAACCGGGAAATGACCGGGAATTTGATTCAGTGACCGGGATTTTTTTCTTGAATGTACTTAATATGCAAACTAAAAGTGGTTTTATATATTTTATTAATCTAATTCTGAGTTGGAACAGGGATTTTGTGAAAAAATCAATTTTCCCTTGGGATTGGAAATTTTCCAAAATAATTACAATTCTGACTTGGAACAGGAAATTTTCTAAAAGATTTATAATTCTGAGTTGGAGCAGGAAATAAATAAGAGAAATATTTTAAAAATTCACGTTAAGATTTACAATTATCCTAACTTGGAACAGAGAATTTTAGAAGAGAATTATAATTCTAATTGTAAGTTGCGACACAGAACTTTAGTAAAGGAATATAATTTTGAGTTTAGACCAGGGAATTTCCGTGAAAAATTATAATTTTTACTTTGGAACAGGGAATTTTAGTGAAGGATTATAATTTTGAGTTTGTATCAGGGAATTTCAGTAAGGAAAAATGATGTTGATAATTGGGACAGGAAATTCCCGTGAAGAATTATAATTTTGACTTTGGGAAAGGCAATTTCCGCAAAGCATTAAAATTTTGGCTTTGTAACTGGGAATTTTCTAAAAGAATTATAATTCTGAGATGGAACTGGAAATTTCCTTAAAGAATTATAATTTTCATTTTAGGTTCACTTTAGAACAGGAAATTTCGTTAAAAATCATCATTTTTACTTTTGGATAGGGAGTTTCCGTAACGAATTATAATTTAACTCAGAACAGGGAATTTTTGACATGAATCGGAAATTATGGAAAAGAATTTCAATTTTGATTTAGAAAAAGGGAATTTAAAAAAATCCCTGTTTCAAGTCAGAATTCGTCACAATTTGAAACTTCTCTCTTCGAAGTTTTGGAAGAAAGGAGTTACTATGTTTCTGAAATAGAATAGAAAATTTTGTAAATAAATATAATTCTGACTTGGAACAGGGAATTTTGGAAATTAATTTGTGACTTGGTATAGGGAATTTCGTAAAAGAATTATAATTTTGAGTTTGGAAAAATTTTGTAAAGAATTTAAATTTTGTCTTGGAACAGATAATTTTTGACGTGGAACCGGAAATTTTGAAAAATAATTTTAATTCTGACTTATAAAAAGGCAATTTACAAAAAAAATCCCTGTTCCAAGTCAGAATTCATTTGATTTTGAAATTCCTGGTTCCAAATGCGCACCAAAACATAATTAGAATGAAAAGGTCTATTTCTGCGAAGAAGTATAATTTACACTTTGAGGTAGAGAATTTCCGTAAAGAATTATAATTTTCACTTTCAAACAGGAAATTTCCGTAAAGAATTATAATTCTCACTTTGGAACACGGGATTTCCATAAAGAATTATAATTTAGTCTTTAGGACAGGGAATTTTCGTAAAGAATTATTATTTGACTTAGAACAGAGAATTTTTGATAGAGAACGGGAATTTTGGAAAATAATTTTAATTCTGATTTAGCAGAAGGGAATTTAAGTAAAAATCCTTGTTCAAATTCAGAACTATAATTCTTTTTCAAAATGTCCTGTTCCAAATCTTAAATCATTCAAAATATTTTTAAATATTTAGAAATCTTTAAAAATCGTTTGAAATCATTCAAATCTTTTGAAATTTTTTTAATTGACCGGGAGAATTTCCAGAGCTGCCAGACCGCGGACTAGCGGAGTTTGCGCAGTAGTTATTCCTGTGTATTTTTAGGTTATGTTAACCTGTTTTTGTCTTCTGTGCCAGCCAACAAGAGTTGCGCCGCCGGAAAATGACCGGTAATTTAAAATCATCCGTCGGACAGACACCCTAAAAATCTTACTTTTAACAAGAATAAACATAGATGTAAAATTGAGTCTCTAAAGATTAAAAATTGAATTCTTCAGGTGGAGCTTAATATCAATATAAATCAAAAACAATTGACCGAATTTTGTAATAATCGTGGTATAACCATAACTAGTTATACTCCCCTTGGAAGACCTGATGGCAACCCACTGTCTGGCGATAGAAAAATTCCTAACTTTTTGGAAAATCCGAAAGTCATTGAACTTGCGAAAAAATATGACAAAACTTCAGCCCAAATCGCCTTAAGATTTGTCGTAAGTATGAAAACAAAATCCAAGTGTAATTTGAAATGTCCTATATTTTATTTTTTTATTTTTTATTATTTCACAGATACAACTTGGTGCTGCTGTTATTCCAAAATCTGTGACTAAATCCCGAATCAAGGAAAACTTTGAGATTTTCGATTTTGAGTTAACTGGAGACGAAATGAAAATTCTTGAAGGTCTTGAAACTGGAAAACGAGTCGTGTTAGTTGAGAAGTATGTATTTGCTTATTCTAAAAAGAAATTCTTTTGAATTATTAATGATTATTTATCAATTTTCTTACAAAAAAAGTTTGATTATGATTTTAAAAAAAAAGTGCTTCTGTTTCAGACTCAAGGACAACAAATATTATCCATTCGGCATTCCATTTTAATTTACGCTATAAAGAACGTTTAGAGAAAATATGTCTCACTTTTTAAAGTAGCTTTAAGATGTATTACTGCAAAGATATGGAGTAATTCCTTCCTATACAAATTTCACTTTGAAAATTTGAAGTGTATTTGGCACTGAATAAATTATATAATTTTGAAATTCTGCTCTCCTCGCAGTCAGAAATGGAGGGTCGACATGGCCTCGTATATCGACCCTCTATTTATGACTGGCCTGGTCTTTGGTATTTAATTCATTTTTTGCAAAAGAAAGTTCTTTTTTCAGAGTAAATTGCAGTCTGATTTCCTGATTTAGGCTCTAGATTATTTTAATCATGTGAAGAAAATTTGCAAGAACGAACAACAAGAATAAATTGATAAACGAAGAAGCAGAGGAAAGCAGATGAAACCGCAGACGGAAAACAACACTGATAACATTTGTGTAAAAGGATTCGGAAAACAGAGCAGTTTGGTTTGAATCAGTTTCTGTATTCTAAACCTATGTATATCGCAAAAATATTATTTCGTATGAAATACTCAAAAACTACATAAAAAGATTATAATATAATTAATTATTATTAATTCTCGGATCAAAGAAAACTTTGAGCTATTCGATTTTCAACTGAACAAAGACGAAATGAAAATTCTTAAATCTTTCGAAACTGGAAAGCAAATAATTTCGTTTGAAGAGTATGTATTTTGCTGATTATTATTTTAGTAATCAATTTTTATCTGAATAGCTGGAAGCTTATGAATATTAGTTCAAATTTTTATTTCGATTTTAGTCTCAAAGACCACAAATATTATTCACTCGGGGTTCCATTCTAATTATACGACATACCACGGAGAACATGTTTGCGGAAATATGAAACCTACTCTTATCAAATTTGGATTAAGATTTATTGTCTAAAAATATATTTTGTTGAATTCTGAAAAGATCCTTTCTAATTATTGAATGTATTTTTCTCTGAATAAAACAAACATTTAAATCAGAATCCTTCCGTTTTTTTCTGAAAGTCCATTCTCATATTTCATATTTTCTAATTGCTTTAAAAATTATTTTAGAGAATAGCTCATTATTAATACCTCTGTTCTGATTTTTTCAATCTACCTATCGTATAAAATTTTAAAATACTCGTCAATCCATTTTTTAAATTAATTTTTTATTTGGAAAAAACTTTCAATTGATGGATGTAGTTGAAGCGAAAATTGATTTAAAAAGAATTCCAGCTGTTTTCTCAAAATAACTCTAATAGGAACATATCATTATAACAGCCGCAAAATGGGGGAACAGAAAGAAGTCGCACGGAGCCAAGTCTGGAGAAAAGGGTGGACGAGGAATCGATCCGAAGCCCAGTTCGTATATTTTGGCCATTGCGATTGCGCAGGTGTAAGTCGGTGCGTTTTCGTGATGAAACAGCACTTTTTTGCGCCAATCGTGGCCGTCTTTTTTTTGTAGCTCGGCTTTCAAACGGTCCAATAATGATGCACAGTACGCTCCTGTTATAGTTTTGCCCTTATCCAAGTAATTAATGAGGATGATCCAGGCTCGGTTGGGATGGAAAATCGGTCCGGGAAAATGGTTAAAACAAATGTTTGTGAATCAGGAAGCGGCCCAATCCTGCCAGTCAGACGGCCCAAATTGCTTAAAATAGTACCGGCCCACCGGGATTTTTTCCGAAATCCCACCTTACCAATAGAGCCTGGAATAATCCCTTGGGAATCCCAAAATACTGTGGCCATCACCTTCCCAGCTGACGAAAGAATCTTCGCTTTCTTTGGCGCACTTTCACCAGGCAGTACCCACTGACTTGACTGCTGCTTTATCTCGGATGTACAGTGTGGAATCCAGGTTTTGTCCACAGTCACGAATCGACGCAAAATGTCCTGCGGATTCCGATTAAACTTCGCCAAACACTGCCCTGAAACGCCTTTTCGGTTGCGCTTTTGATCGGGAGTCAGCAATCGCGGCACCCATCTTACACACTCCTTCGCTTAATCTCCTGTTTTTCGTGCAATATGTTATAGACTCGTTCAGCGAAGATGCCTACAGCCTTAGAAAACTCACGCACTTTAATTCGGCAATCTTCCATAACCATATGATGAATTTTTGCCACCATATCTGATGTGGTAACCTTAATTGGGAGTCAGGAGTGCGCTTCATCTTCAGTTGTGGTTCGGCCACGTTTAAATTCGTCTGTCCAAAAATAAACAGTTTTCAACAAAGGAGCAGACTCCCCGTGAGCTTTATCTAGCTCGGCTTTCATCTGTGTGGCAGTCCAATTTTTAAAATAAAAATGTTTTATCACTATACGGAACTCTTTATTCTCCATTTTTTCGACAACTACTACTTATCAAACGACCTTCGTATTAATATTGAAAAAAAATGAAAATTAATTTTACTTACAATGCAGATCAGTAGCACTAGGAGTACGTAGCGCCGGCAGTCCGTAGTATAGATATTAAATAAGTCTCTCTGAAGTTCCATCTATTTGCAGCATCCACTTCCTTGATTAAAATCCATCACCCATATCACCTGAATTAAACACCAGCTGAAAAATAAAAAAAAATTTGAATATGGGTAACGAGTTTATTTTTCTCCGTCGAATTTCAACGCATTGCAAAGGTACACAAATAAAGTATGAATATTAATGAAACAAAAAAATTTCGTTGCACTAAGGAGGTTTTTAAACTTTCGAAAGTCAACTGACACTAAAAAATTATGTTTTTAAGGAACTAGAAATCCGCAAAATAGTTTGTAAAAGTTACAGAACCAACAAATTCTACTAGTATTTTTTCAACATAAATAAATAAAAGATTTTGAATCTCTAAATTTTAATCGCCTCCAAAAAATAAATCAAATAAAAAATTGTTACTATGCCTAGAAAATAAATAATAGGCGATGGAAACAAATTTCTGAAAGTTTTGAATTTATTGAAAAAAAAGTCACCGATTTTTCACAGACTTATACAACTATAAAGGGCACAAGTTTAAATTCAAGAAAAGCTGAAAAAATTGTTTATAAGGAAATATTTGTAGTTGCTGTTTTGACTTTCAACCCTTTCAAATGCTTCAACTTTATATACCTAGATATATTATTTAAATCTGAATTACTTGGATCTTGTTGAAACTCTTAAAAAATAATCTTAAATTAAGAGACATGTAATGAGCTCAAAATTTTTAATAAATATTTCATAATGAATTCTATACCTAGCAGACATTAAATGGGGGTTTTTAATGGATTAAAGAAAAACAACGATCTTGTAGAAAATGTAAGAATTGCATGGATTTTAAAAACTAAGTACATTCAAGTCCCCATTTAAGTCGAGTCATTCACAATACCCCCCTCTCACTCTCTCTCCCTCTCTGGCTCTGTCTCTGTCCTCCCTCATCAATGAATGTAAGTCGGCGGCAATTCTAGGAAGGTGGTATACCGAAGCCCGTTAAATGGAGAGCTGAGTGTATTAAAAACGGATTTATCTATTAAATTTACTCACCTATAGCTGGCGATAGCAAGTTCGAAGATAAATTACTCGCACACCTCCTAATCCGAAAAATTAAAATCGAAATAAACAAAAGATACACTGTCATTTACTTTGGTCCGAAACCCCCGTCAAAATGATAAAATTGAACGTATATTTCGTTTATCGATGGCAATGATGGCATCAAAACATAACCTATAAGTTCCCTTTGCGAAAATACAACTCAGAAAATTTTCCATACTTCCGCAACCGCGTTTAATTAATTTCTAGCTTAGAATTAATTGTTTGAAAATTGCTGAATATTTGTGACATCTGCCATCAATGGCCAACGTCTGTTTCAACGTTTGCCGGCTGAAAACGTGTTCACACAGGTCGAGCTGATAACGATCGGAAAAAAGTCAAGATACTTTGCATTTCCTACTTGCATTCGCCACACACAATAACAATCTGAATCCACGGAAAGATCAATAATAAAAAAATTAACAACAATTTCGTAAAAAATGATAGTTTTAAAAGTTATTCCTTCAAAAATTATACATTCGCGACAATGTTGACATCAGTTGACGGTTGGCATTTGCTTGCAATTCTTGAAGACGACACTGTGAAAGTCAAATTATGCTTGTAACAGGAAGGACTGAAACGGTGGAGTCAATCAGTCGATTAACCGACCGAGAGTTTATTAAACTCGTTGTGCGACAATTTCGATTCAACTGCTAAAAATTTATCACTTCTCGCGAAAATGATTGCGGATCAAAATTTTCTCACAAATGTAAAAGAAACTCGTCATCAGGAAATCTCAAGATTGACGCCATGGACGCCATTGTGGAAATGGGGTTCACTCAGCTCAATGCGAGGACAACTCGCGATTTTGTGGCCGGGGACATCAGAGGGACTGCGTGTACTTGCGTGCAGGCAGAAACCGTTGGATTTCTCACAATTAGAAATTTGAAAAATTCGACGCGAGGCGTCATCAACTTTAAGTAGAAGAGTTTAAATTTTCGCACAACAAGTTAGCAAACTCTCAGTCGGTTAATGGACTGTTTGACCCAACCACTTTTGGTCCTTCCAGTTAAATCTAGTGTTGCAAGCAGAATTTGACTTTCCTAGTGTCGTCTTCATCTCTCTTATCGTCTTCAAGAATGTCAACATTGCATTTTCGCAAATATCTAATTAGTTTTTGACGAAATTGACTTGAAAAAGACAAGACAGAAGAGTTATGAAGATGATGCTACTATCTTCGATTCTTTGTAGCTCCGGGAAAATATTTTTATTTTGTGGAATAATGAGTTTGTTTATTTAGAGCGCAGTGAGTTTACATTATTTGCAGAAGGAATCTATGAATTTCCAGGATTATAAAAAAGTATATATGGTAATTAGGATATCTTGGGGATATCTTTGGCATATCCTGCATTTTAAATATGGGACATCGTAAGAATATCTTAGGACGTCCCGAATTATGGAAATTGAGATATACCATACTATAAAAATTGGGACATTAATGGGATATCCTCAGCATATTCCGAGACATCTTTGGACATTCCAGGGATATCGAGATTTCCGCCCCGCAGGATATCATTCGTGATATCCGTGGAATATGCCTGATATCGTGGGAGATAAATGGGATATCCCGCCGATATTCCTTGCTGTGAGGGAAGTAGGAACTGCAAAATATCTTGACTTTTTTTCGATATTTACTGCCTCGACCTGTGAATAGACACGTTTTCAACCGGCAAACGTCAAAATAGTCAAAACAGACGGTCGCTGTTAATTGTGGATGTCACAGATATCCAGTAATTTGCAAATGATCAATTCTGGACATAAAAAGAATTAAACGCGGTTGTGGAAGTATGGAAACGTTTGGGAAGAGCATTTTCACAAAGGGAACTTATAGGTTATGTTTTTATACCATCGATTGCCATCTTTGCTCTCCTTTATTCAAATTCTCAGGTTTTAAACTTCATTAAATTTCGAGAAAAAAAACAGAGAATTTCTTATTTGGTTTCGAAAAAGCGACTAGAAATATCTTCCGTTTTTTAATTTTTCTCAGCTTTTCTTGAATTTAAACTTATGTCTCTTATAGTTATATTGGTCTTTGGCCAGACAATGATATTTTTTGCAATAAATTCAAAGATCACGGGATGGGAAAAGCTAATTCCTTGACCCCATCTTTCAGACATTATTTTTCCGTTTCCTGGTATTCTTTCCCAGGCGTCAATTTTATTAAGTCGGTGGAATGTCGAACTTTAGCAAGAAATAATTTTTTTCTCTGTTATCGTATTTTAGAAAATACTTTTCTTTCTCCTGTATACCATTTTGTAATCAGAAAATGAAATTTTGATCTCCTTTATCCAAGTCTTAAGTTTTTAAACTTATTAAATTTCGAGAAGAAACAAAGAATCAATTATTTGGTTTAAAAACAGCGACTAGAAATAACTTCCGTTTTTTAATTTTTTTTCCAGCTTTTCTAGAATCCAAACTTGTGTTTTTTATAGTAATATAAGTCTTGGACCCATCGGTGATATTTTTTACAATGAACTCAAAGTTCTCCATATGGCAAAAGGCCAATTTCTCAACCGCAGTATTCAGAGATTATTTTCTCGTTTCCTATTATTTATTTCCTAGACGTCAATTTTTTTAAGTCGGTAGAATCTCGAACTTTAACAAAAAATAACTTTTTTCTCATGATTCGTATTTCAGAAAATACTTTTCTATCTCCTGGCTACTATTTTGTAATCAGAAAATTAAAGTTTAATCTCCTTTATCCAAATTCTTAAGTTTTTAAACTTCATTAAATCTCGAGAAGAAACAGAGAATATCCTATTCGGTTGAAAAACAGCAACTATGTAGAAATATCTCCCTTTTTACATTTTTTGTTCGTCTTTTCTAAACTTTAAACTTGTGTCTTTTATAGTTATATAAGTCTAGGGACAATCGGTGCTCTTCTTTTTTTCAATAAATTCAAAGCTTTTAGAGATTGTTTTTCCGTTTTCTAGTTTTTATTTCCTTTGACCGTGAGACTCTTCTCAGAATTTCTGCGATGAAAACAGTCAGGGCCGTATGAACCATTTCCAGTAGGAATACATAATAATAATTACACTGCAGCCCCACTATAGAAACCGCCTCGGGGGTACCCTCAATGACCTTCGTTCTATCTCGGGGCTCTTCAAACCATAAACAATTAGGGCCGTTTGAACCATTTCTGTTGGAATTTTGTCTTTAAAAAAATATATTTTTTTGTATTTTTGCCATTTTAGTTTTATAATATCATAATGAAAGTAAAAATGTTTGTGCTCGAAAATCAAACCTACATTCAAACCAATAAACCTAGTGGGTAGAAAATTAGAGGACGTCTTTACGACAACTTTATGACGTCTTTACAACAACTTCATGACATCTTTACGACGTCGCGAAGAAGTCGTATGTCCATATCGTAAAGATGATGTAAAGATATCTTTGCGACATTAAAATGTCTTAAAGATGTCTTAAAGATATCTTTAGGACATGGACTTATATGACATCTTTGAGACGTCGTAAAAATGTAGAGACGTCCTCCATTTTTTCCCCACTGGGAAATTAACCATAAAACGCTGTTTCTCTAAGTGACCACCGAGCATGGAGATTTGAGCGCGACGATCAGAGAGTATATAAGCCCTTTCCTCTGCCGACCCGAAGTCAAAACCGGATCAAACGTTTGCACTTTCTCCTACCGACAAAGCAAATCTGCTAGCAGCAAATTATGAAAGTAACTTCACTCCACATGACGAACCATCTGACCCGCAACACATCTCCGAATGTGAAAAAATTGTTTCCGACTTTCTGAAAATCCCAAGTACCGATAATTTCAAGAAAATAACCCATAAGGAACAAACAAAACAAATTAAAACTACTAAAAATAACAAAGCACCCGGTCCTGATTCAATTTCAAACTTCGTCCTTAAAAAACTTGCGATCTCATGCCTCACTCCCTTCGCCACTATCTTCAATGCGTGTATTCAACTAAGCTTCTTTCCTAATTCATGGAAAATAGCTCAAATTTTAGTTTTTCAGAAAAAAGGTAAGGATCCATACCAACCAACCAGCTACAGGCCCATTAGTCTTCTTAATTCAATGAGCAAAATTTTTGAAAAAATAATACTCACTCGCGTAAACTATCACCTCGAGGAGAACAGCATCCTTAAACCGCAACAATACGGCTTTAGAAAAGGTCACTCTACGCAGCACTTGATGCTTAGGATAACCGAAGCCATTAGCTTAAATTTCAATCGAAGAAAACATACTGGAGCTGTTTTCCTCGATGTAGAAAAAGCCTTTGATAGTGTCTGGAATGTAGGACTGCACAGAAAACTAATAAATTACAATTTCCCAAGAGGGCTTATCCATTCCATACATTCTTTTCTCTCCAACAGAAAATTCTCAGTCAAAATAGGCCAGGCACTTTCAAAAGAGAAATCTGTCCGAGCGGGTGTGCCCCAAGGCAGCATTCTAGGACCAGTATTCTTCATTATCTACGTTAACGACATCCTTGATGTCCCCAAAGTTACAATTAGATTATATGCAGATGACACTGCACTATTTA
>JAUMHM010000083.1:46308692-46325553 GCA_032362435.1 Melikaiella ostensackeni
AAATCGAAACCGCGAATTTTACGGAAGCGACGGTGATGTTCCTAGCGGATAAAATGCAAATTTATGCGCTCGTTACATACAGCACAAAGTGACGTCATCTGCTTTGTAATGTTCTAAAGAGTTTAAGTGCTCGTAGAAATTCCCTCGAGCATGAGAATATGCTCGATCTTTATGTGCTTTGAGAATTTATGAGCATTTTAAATTAAGATTTAAAAAATCGTATCACCTATTTTCATTAATTTTCAAAGCGAGAATGTCTTCCTGTTTACATTTTACGTTTTGTTTCAAATTGTAATTGCTCAAATAGCTAAATTTATTAAAGAATACTCAAATAATATGTACATAATTTAAATTTCACGGGAAAATGTATCGCCTCAAGTTAGAAAGGGCGCTAAATTCAAATGGTCCAAGAAGTTTAAATAATAGATAACATATTTTTTGCATGAAGCAGTAAATAATTTAGAACAAGTATATGTTTAATTTACTCTAGAGTATGTTTGTAAAAAATATTTGCATGATTCATGATGCGTGTGTACATGTGCGCGCGCGTGTGTGTGTGTGTGATAAGAAAATTGCTGTATAAATGCTGTGTTCGAGCCTAAATCCTAAGCATATGCTCGAGAGCATTTGCTCTACATAAATTCTTGCTCACTTAAGAACTCTGCTGCTCTGAGTTTTGGGTGTCCAACTTAATTTGTGGTTGAAGTGCCCAGGGTTCCGCATACTATAGAATCATGCCAGTCATGAATCTAACGTCATTCTAACCGCAAATTTTGGGTATTAAATTTTTTTCGTGTCAGATTGCGAAATGTCAAATCGAAAAAATACTAACTAATAGTTAAAAAAATTTCGTATGAATTGGAAAAGCAAAAATATAGCACAATTTTCTCACCACTTATGTGTACTGAAAACGATAATCTACCGAAACTCCATATAAACCAAGCTTTAGATTCCACCACATGATATTGTCCTTCTATATTTGACATTATCGACTGAGTGTTACGTAATGATAGAATACTCTGTTGAAGTCGCAGAGATATCTTGTATTCGCATATCCAATGTTCTAGCCAAATAAGGAGAAGGGCGGAACAAATATTCTTGCGAGTGTGCACCTGTGTGGGAGAGGAATAGAGATAGGCATTTATAAACGGCCAAGTTGAGGTGTTGATAAATCACCTCATTTTGCCGGAGTTTTTCCGGATTTATCTCACACCAAGTGAAATAAAGTGAATCAACTAATTAAGGATGTCCTATGAAACTAGTAAGTCTTGTCACCAATTGTTTAGTTTTTCATCTTTGCTATGCAGATTATTATTTTTCACATACGTAGTCGCCGACAAAATGCCAAATTTGAGCGAACCGTTATATGACATTCATTTATAATTAACAATTTTATATCAGAGTGTCTTTCCTGAAGCTTTATCAGTTCCAGAATGAGTCATGGGTCTCATAATAATTGTTCAAAAATAAACATTTTCTTATTTTTGCAAACATATTTTTTAGAGCGGTTTCAAAAGTCAATTGTTTTGACAATTTCATTTGGAGAAGTTATTGCAAAGTGCAACAGGTGGTCAATTATTTTATATTAGGTTAACTATTTTGAACTCGAATCATTGAAGTCTAGATGATGGAAAGTAATCCGAATGAGTATTTTTAGAAAGTATATTTTTTTATTATAGTGTCCTGTTTGTTTTTTTTATTGTTTTTATCCCCTTCTTAGAGGGACGAATAATTAATATTTTATTTTTGTGTACTGATACTATTTTTGATTATGATAAAAGAAGATGAATTTCAATAAATTTAAGGTGTAAGTATTGTAATTTTTATGTGATTTTATTTTTAGAACACTTTAAATTTTGTGTTATTTTTTGTCTGATTGATGACAGTTTAATTTAATTGAAGGTTTTAAACATATATTTAATTATAGAAATGTAACATTCGTGACAAAAATAGAGTATAATATTCGGATCTGGATTCCAGCCAATTTATCAATTGGAGCAGGTGTTATTCTGCAAAACTAAGAAAATTAGATATTTAGTCAATTTTCAAATAGGTCTTTATAATTTTTCAAACTCTGTTATTAACATTAAACCTTCCCTTTCATTTTTTTAATTTGAGTGTTTTTATTTATCAATTCATTTGTAACACATTTTTCGCTTCTTAAAATTAATGAAGTTCGTTATTTCTGTTTTGAGATACAAATATTTTTGGATTGAATAATTCACGAATATTCAAGATACTGTGGTTTTTAATTTTTTCCTGGTATAGATTTTGTAATTTGCAAGTAATTGATCTTTTTTCAGAATACATATTTGCAACTTTACCTCGCACACAAAGAGGACAACCTTTGGTGTTAGGTAGCGATCCAAAAGGAAAGAATTTTTTATACACCAATGGGAATAGCGTTATTATTCGAAATATTGATGTAAGTTTAATTTTGCAATAACGGGAAAAGTTAATATTCATATTTATTTTCATAAACAAATTTTAGATACTATACTTAGTATACTGAATATGATGTTACTAGTGTTTAGAAATAAAAATAAATATTAAAATTATTAACAGAATCCAGCCATTTCTGATATTTATACCGAACACTCTTGCCCTGTAAATGTTGCTAAATATTCTCCAAGCGGTTTTTACATCGCTTCTGGTGGTACGTATAGTCTCTTTATAATTTTTCTAGTTAAAAATAAAACCCATAATTTTACCAAATATCTTTGCTTAATGAATCATTTAAAACAAAAGAAGGGATTTTGCAATAATATGTTTCTTTTTTCAATTTAATTTAGATCAGTCAGGAAAAATTCGCATTTGGGATACTGTCAATAAGGAACACATATTAAAAAATGAATTTCAGCCCATTCGTGGACCAATCAAGGATATCGCCTGGTCACCCGACAGTCAACGTATGGTTGTTGTCGGCGAAGGCAGAGAAAGGTAAATTACTAATTCAAGTAATTATATATATACTAATTCATGAAATGTTTGTATTAAGTAAAACTTTAATTTTTTCAGATTCGGTCATGTCTTTATGGCAGAAACAGGAACATCTGTCGGTGAAATTTCCGGTCAGAGCAAATCGATCAATTCCTGTGACTTCAGAACTGCGAGACCATTTAGACTGATTACTGGAAGTGAAGATAATACTGTTGCTGTCTTTGAAGGCCCACCATTTAAATTTAAGTACGTCTTTTTTAGAGCTTTAAATAATCGTAATATTTTCTTTCAGACTTATAATTTTTTTTTATTTATTAGAATGACGAAACAAGATCACACTCGATTCGTGCAAGCCGTGCGTTATTCACCATCAGGAAATCTCTTCGCTTCCGCAGGATTTGATGGAAAAGTATTTATCTACGATGGAATTTCGTCGGAAATTGTTGGGGAAGTTGGCTCTCCAGCTCATCAAGGCGGAGTTTACGGAGTAATAAATTGAATCTAAATCAAATAACTTGTAATAAATCCGCCAAATCAAATAGATTCACGTAAAAAGAATTAATTTACTCAAAATCTTCAACAGGTGGCATGGAAACCAGATGGGACACAATTGCTAACAGCATCCGGAGACAAAACTTGCAAACTCTGGGACGTCGAAACTCGATCAATTATTAGTGAGTTCAACATGGGATCGACAGTTGATGATCAGCAAGTACGTCCTTAGAGTCTATTACAAATAAACCAATTCCTTCTCATAAAATAAATAATGAGACTGCAAAAGAGATTATTAATTATTTGTGTCGAAACTAAAAAGTAATCTGTCTTCAGGTGAGTTGTTTGTGGCAAGGAAACCACTTGCTCTCAGTTTCACTCAGCGGATTCATAAACTATCTCAACGTTGACGATCCTAGCAAACCTCTAAGGATAATAAAGGGACACAACAAACCAATAACAGTATTAGCCTTAAGTCCTGACAGAAGTACAATTTACACCGGATCTCACGACGGATTCATTACATACTGGAACGCCAAAACTGGAGAAAATGATCGGGTTCAAGGTCAAGGTCATGGAAATCAAATTAATGGAATGAAGGCAGCGGAAAATTCTTTATATACGGCTGGAATTGATGACACCTTGCGAGTTGTTGATATTGCAACCAGTTCTTATTCAGAATCTGCATCAGTAAAGTTGGATTCTCAACCTCATGGTCTGGATATTTATAGCGATATTGTCGTCGTCGCTTCTGTCAGACAGGTACTCAGTATTTTGCAACTAACTTGTCGTAATTGGCCGCTAGTGTCACTATTTTTTCACTTTCTGTTTAAAAATATTCTGGAATTTCTTCGCTGATTGGCTAAAGTAACATGTCTACCATTTCAAGTACGGAAATATATACCGGAAAATAGACCCAAAGGCTAATATATAGAAAAATTAATTCAAAATGTTTTTAATTCATCTATTCTTCATTTCCTAAGCTTCGGATTATACAATTTTCTCGACTTTTTGAAGGAAAATCTTTCAAAATTGTATCATTTTAATTTGTAATACTTATTGGTTAAACATTTTGAAGCCGAAAACGTCCAAAACATTCGATTATTAAAAAGTGAATAAATAAATATTTATATCGTACTGTTTCAAAGTATAATTTCCAAAAAAAAGCCTTAATTGTTGATAATGTTGATATACTTCAAATTGAATATCGTTCAAAAATTACTTATATATCAAATTGAAAGAATTCAAAAATTAGCAGTTTGATTTAATCACATTCAGTAGTATAAAATAGCAAATTGAAGGTATTCAAAATTCAAAAAGCTTACAATTAAACAATTTTAAAATAAATAAGTTCCATATAGAAAAGATTCGAGTTTGGAAAAGAATAAAGTTGAAATTGATGGAACAGAAAATTGAAATTTTTCAACTTTGCAAGAAGACAAATTTGCCGAAAAAAACTAGAACCTAGAAATGATTCCAAATTGAAAAAAACAACAAAATTAACAACATTTTTATATTCATGCAACTCAAGTTCAAAATCCACGTGAACTATAAAGTTGTCTAATTTGAAAATAATACAAGTTCATGAGTTTAAAATTTAGGAAAGAAATATTTTAGACGTGGATTAATTTATTTCTTAATAATATATTTAGACATTCCTGGGATTCAAAAATACTTCAAAAAATTGATCGTGTTTGGAGGAAATTTATTAATTTTATTGGAGTCAATGAAGTAGGAATTAATTTTCAAAGATTTTCTTTATCTTTGCAAATATTTCAAATTAGTGTTTAATTAGCTTCATATCATGCGATTATTCTACTTAAATGATATGTTTTTCTTCCTCTAAAAGTCTATAATTTTTCTGGAATGGAACTATCAGCGTAAGGTTTATAAAAAAAACCTCGTAAAGTCCTGGAAATTGGAAATAAAAATTCTGTAGGAACACTGGTACAAGAAATTGAATTGAGCAGAGTTTTATACCAAATTTCATCAAATAAGTTTAGAAATTACACAATAAAATCTTTCAAAAATTCAAAATACCTACATAAAATTCAAAATTCTCAATATAATTTTATGGAATTTCTTTAAAATACTGTTTTGTTCAATTTGTGTGTGCTTTATTACTTAAAAAAAAATTTAATGGGTTTAACGAATAATTTCATTTGTGCAAATATAATTTGAAAATCCATAGGATTTAAAGTTAGAAATAAGAAAATTCAAATTATTACATAAGGTAAACTGGTCAAAGAACCAATTGTCGAGGAAATAGTCAACCTCAAACTTTGTTGTCCTCTTTCTTATAAACATTCTTATAAAGTTGACCCCAATTATCCGATATTTTATTTAAATGGATACTAAATGCACTTTTTTAAAATAATTTATCTGAAAAAACGTTTAATCCTTCCAAAAAATCGCAGTAACATTTAAATATAAACAACAAATAAAAAAGTATCCGAATTTGTGGTTTAAAATTTTCAATCTAACCAACGTAATATACTCGTATTAAAAAAATGGCGACTATCCGTCAATTTCATGAGGGACTCTTTTACAAATATTAAGTTCAGAATGAATTTCTCTTCTCAAAATATAGAATTTTTTAAAGTTTGTAGTTTAGAGCACCTTCATTATTATAGTGTGAATTTAATTTTTATAGTTATTATAATTCACTATGTATCATCAAAAATATCTGGCGATCCTCGACAACTAGTGCACCCTCGGTAATTTGTTTCTTTACCCTATTGTTTATTATTTTATGTATATTCTATACATATAGCGTTTGATCTAATTGATCTTTTGATGTAAACAAAAATATTACAAATTGATCTTCTTTATCTGAAACTTATACTCTGTATTCCTAAAGAAAGAAATTTTTTTAAATTTCATGCAACTTATGTCACTTGCGATTTTTTTAAAAATCATTCTAGTCAATCCGAGGCCTGTGTGATTTATATTATAAGTTTTATATAGTAAAAAATTCATGCCACTATTTTGTTGCTATTTTTCAAAATTATGCCACTGCTGACACAATTTTTTATCTCTGAAATAAGGCCGAGGCCTTGTAACATTACTTAACTTTTGCCGGGGATCAAATTGAATGCTACTAATAATTGTTCGAGTTTAATATTTAAAGTATTGGGATTGTTTTAACAAAATTTACTTGATTTTACTAAAAATTGATTTAATTTTTAGTAACAGTAATGTTGAGTTTCAAACTTATCTCGATAATATTGATTATCATTGAAAATATTGTTCAATTTGCATGTACTCTGTCCTGTTCAGTAAATTGTATCCAACTATACAAATTGGATCCAATACTGGTAGGATGTTAAAACTAGCCCTAACAATTTTATCATTAAATCTAACTATCAATGAGACTCTAGCATTCACAATTGGTTGATCCTCTTCAATTACATAAATGCTTTTGCTCGTTAAGATACTTAGTTTGTGAAATAATAAGTAATTTTCAACGAAGAATTGTCTAGATATATAATTATCCAAAAATCCATACTCGCTAAAAGCCAATGATTCTATGTACGTTAAATTTGTATAGAAAATCGATAAATTGTGGATTCCCCTGAGGGAGAATGAATTGCATAATTTGAACAAAGATTTTAGATTATTACTAGGTCCCTATCATCAGATTTATTCGCAATTAAAACACATAATTATTTGAATTTTCTCGCAGAACGACGTCCTTAGAACTAAATAAGGTGAAAAATCGTTATGAAGAAAATTCAATGTAGATTTAGTTGCGAAATTGGCATGAGAAATGCAATTGTGGATTCTCCTTCAATTTTAAACATTACAGACCCAAACTTCCTTCGCACAACGAGGTCTTTATATTTAAATAAAGTGCAAAGTCGTTATGAGTTGCATTGTGACTTTTAGATTCAAATATAAAAAATAATACACATTTAATTCAAATACTAGTAAAATTCTCTCTACTTTTTTTTACCCAGAGACACACAAATGCAATCATGCACAACGAGGTCTACACAATTAAATGGAGTGCAAAGTCATTACAAGGATCACGCACATTTATAATATTAATTTTAAATCCCCCAACGTTCATTACCCTAATTCAAAAGTGAATCAAGATAATTTCTCAAATCGTAGAAGGAGAATCCTAGAAGAGAGTAGCTTTCCTTCAAGGAAAATGTGTGACGCCAATTCACAAATCTGTCTTCAATGACAGAATCAATTGAATGGAGGAGAGACCAAGCACGTCTCGCCTCGCTGAGCCTCTTGGAGATGTCTGGGAGGCAGCAGAAGGTCCCGCTTCTTGAATGAGAGTGCTACCTGGCATCTACCTGCATCGGACCCACGCTATCCCCACTTATTTTGGTGTCAGCGCGCGTAGTTATCGATCATATATCGTATGATTTTCAGAGTCATCGTTCCGCTCCCCTAGATTTTCTAGTTTGAAAATTCTTTTTTGAGTTACGGGCGTACGTATTTTAATTATCGCCTGTCCCTTTATATTTCAAAAATTAAATTTAATAATTGTTTGTATTTTTAATTATAAGAATAGACTAGACCGTCTCAGCCTGTTAGAGTTAATATTTAAAAAGGGTTTTTATATCAGCCATAAAGTGTGGATCGGGGAAAGGAAACTTTTAAGGTAATTTTTATTTTTATTTTGCAGTTGACGGTCATCCAAAACGGAAGAAAAGTATCGAGTTCGCCTGTTGATTACGAGCCCTCGTGTGTTTCTATTAATCAAGGAAATGGAGAAGTTGCAGTGGGTGGGGCTTCCGATAACAAGGTTCATATTTATACCTTAGAGGGAACCAAATTATCTCCAAAGACTGAATTAGAACACTTAGGTCCGATCACAGACGTATCTTACAGTCCTGACAATAATTACGTGGTAGCTTGCGATGCTAATCGAAAAGTCATTCTCTATTCTCTTCCGGAATATAAGGTAAATTTACACTTTATTAAATCATTCTCCCATTATTACGTCCCTCTCTTTATCTATTTCAATGCTAATTATTTATTCATAACTTTGTAACTTGCGTTTATCGGATCTTCAGAGGGTGAGTTTTCATCCAAAAGCCAATATCGATCCTTCAAATATTTAATGACTAAATATATATATATATATATATATATATATATATATAAAATATTGCAAATTTAAGAGAATAATATTATGGAAATTAATGTCTGATTATTGTTCTTTTTAGTTTGCACATGATAGAGAATGGGGCTTCCACAATGCGAGGGTAAATTCCGTCGCCTGGTCACCTGATTCGATTATGGTTGCGAGCGGAAGTCTCGATACGACGATTATAATTTGGAGCCTAACAAATCCGGCGAAGCACACCATCATTAAAAGTATGTGGATTTAAAACTCGTTTTAAATTTACAGGGTGGCCGCTAAGATGCAAGAAGAAAATTCGTAGCCATTTCCCGGTTTAATTCTGAGGGCTTCAAAGTTAGGCATTATCTCAGAATAAAAAACTTGTTAATAAGTAAGAAACAAAAAAAAACATTTAAAAAATAAATAACATTTTTTTATTTATGGTAAAATATCAAATCTTCAATATTCTTGAATTTGAAATTGTAAACGTGAAAAATTGTAATAGTTAAATGTAAAAAATTTCAGATTGAACAATTTTGAAATTGAGACTTAACTAACATTTACTTACATTTCAATTTTAAAAATAGTTTAATTTTGAATAGATTTACAATTTATTTTTCAAGTTCTCCATGGTCAGTTATTGTTCAATTTTAAATATTATAGATTTTAATTCAATTTCTAAAATGTTTTATTAATTTATATTTACAGATAATCCACTTGAAACGTTTTACTATCCAAATTGTTGAATTTCAAACACTTGACTTTTAATTTCAGCGCTTCAGAAGTTCAAAACTGTATTTAAAAAAGGTTTAATTTAAAAATGAACAATTGGAAACTAAGACTGAAAAATGAAATTTTTCAAAAGTAAAGGACTTTAGAATTATGTACGTATTGTAGACTGAATGATTTCACACTTGAAAATATGACAAATTAAACTTTTCTCACTCAAAAGAATTTCGAATCGAATTCATTATAAATTATTAATATTTTCATGTGATAAATTTATAATTTATAATATATAATAATTTATGTGATATCAAGTTAGTGATACTTCAAGTAATTAGAAAAGTTTCTATAATATCTTTTTTTTAATTTGCGGTCAAAAAATAAATTCACTGTCATTGCCTGGTTGTTCCCGGTATCAAAAAATTCCCGACCATTTCTCGATTTTCCCGGTCCAGTAGCCACATTGATTTGGCAATTTCAAGGAGACGGGGTTTTATTCAATTCGTACTAGATAAAATACAGTTTACTTTTTTTAATTTCCAGACGCACATCCACAAAGTCAAATTACTCGTCTCGTTTGGCTAGACGAGGAGACTCTGATTTCCGTGGGCCAGGACTGCAATACTAAAATATGGCGTGTGGAGAATATTTAATCCATTTTCGGAATGTCAGACTGTCACGGTTTTTCTCATTATTTTGGTGGCATAACTAACTACAAATGCATTTTATTTATTTAACATGTAGCTTACAAATATTGTATATTATTTTTAATACAATTCTTAATATACAATTGACCACGAACTTCTTTATTCTTCATTCTAATCTATTTCGTAGTTCACTAATTTTTATTTTTATCTTCTAATCCGAAATGTCTTCAAAATTTTGTATTTTTGAACAAAAAATGTGTAATTCTGCTTAGAAAATGTGTTTCAAGAAGTAAAAATGAGATAAGACTAAAAATACCCCCATTGATTTTCAATAGTCTTATAGTTTTATCTAAATCTAAACTTGTTTAAATTAAAATACGAACAAGGATGCTTCAAGTTAAAACCACTTATCTCCACTTTAAAATAGATTTATTTTATAACTTTTCTGAGCGTAACCATTTATAGGAAAACAATACTACATATTTACACGATTGTTATCTGCGAAACCTAAAACGATGACAGTTAGATGGCCTAATGACAATGGATTTTTAAAGTACAGCTCAACGTGAAAAAGAAGAATACATATATACATGTCGTATACCTAATATGTCTTTATTAAAACGATTTAACGATAACAAGGAAACAATAACAATTTGAACACTAAAGGTTTCAAGGAACTTGTTCGCCCTTCCATCATATCTAATCTCAGAAATCATCAAAAGTATCTTAAAGTATTTCAAAACTTTCCTGTCCCAAAATTGATCTCCAAAATGAAACCGACTTCCGATGGAAAAGCTCTCAACTCTCGGAGATTTGTCACAATTAAATCGACTTTGAAATATTTGTTAGTAATTTTTCTATGGCTTCGACGAATTATATCTAGGACGTTTTTGCGGAGACGTCACAGGATGTCTGTACGAAACATGCTTCCTGAGAGCATCACGAGAACGTGACACGTGTGAGCAGGCTGTACAACTATAAGAACTATTACTATGAGTTTCCATATGGACTCTCAAATTATACTGATTACTCAATTGTTTACCGCAAATTAGACAAGTCACGCTTGTTTTATTGCAAGTCTGCGAAGTCCTGTTAGAAAGCGATCCAGAGAGAAATTTAAAATTCGCGTCTAAAATTGGTGGTGGCTTTGCATTTTCTAATACTGAATTTCTCTCTTCGATGATCGGTGGCGATTCTTCAACATTTCCTACATAACTCGTCTCGATCGGTTTTATGGGAGGGACATTTCCTATAAGAGATTTCCTTTCTCTTTGGTTCAGCTTTGCGTTTATGGAATAGTAGGGTTTGGTTTTCACACTACAGGGAATACTATCTAAGTCGTTTGACGATTCCTCTTCTATATTATCGTTCACGTAATTTCCAGGTACCGACTCCAACGTATCTGAGCTTAGATTATTGTCTTTTGCCTCTGTCATTATCGGCATGTTGGTCACTTCCTTCTCCTGAGAAGAAATCGGTGGATCTACAACCATTCCATTATCGTAGTTCGAATTTTTCTGGAATGGAAATCATTCTTTAGATTTTTCGATTAAAATCATTTTTAAGTTGGTAGCCACAGAAAATATTGTAAGTCTTTTTTAACAAACTGGAACTCGAATTGCTGACAAATTTTTATTTGTTTAATTTCCAGCAACACAAATTTGAAATTGTTCCATTTCCACTGATTTTAAATTAAAATTGATTCTATTTACAATAATTGTTCAATATTTGAATCACTTCCATTGTTGAAATTCTTGAACTTTTAACATAATTAGGAGTGTGCTAAAGTGTGCTAACTTTGAGTCGTGTGAAGTCAAGTTGACTCCAACATTCGAGAACCCAAACGGTTTCGAGCTACCCGAAAGTTCAAAACTTTTATGTTTTCATTATGTTAAAAAAACTTGTCATGAGATTCAATACTAAGTGATTTTTCGAGTTGCTGATAAACAAATTTGAGATAAATAGGATCCAACTTTTCGAAATATTCAATAAATGACCGAATTTTTAATGAATGTTGTTACCAGAGAGGTTTTTGGATTGCTGAACACAAATTTGGGGTAAAAATTAAAAAATTTGACGTTTTTGATACAAAATCTTTTGAGAACTCAAATCTTTCGAGTTTCGATATTTTCGCACACCACCAAAAATAATGATTTTGAAGTTTTGTAATTATTCAGTTTTTATTGTTATAAATTATTTATACTTTGATGTTTCAAATAAAGCAAAACAAATTTTAGGCGCTTATTAATTGGTTTAGAAATTCTTAATTTTTTCTAACTTTCAAATTAGAATGTTTCAAATAAAATTGTTCATTTTTAAAAACTTCATTAAAAATTCTTAATTCTCGAAAGCTTCTTCTTTAAAATAATGCAAATGAACATTATTTAATTTTGAACTTTTTTTAATTGCCTACTTCTAAGCGATTAAATTTTTAATTATTTAATTTTTAAAAGCTTTGTTATAAATTGATCAATTTCAAAATATTTCAATGTGAACATTGATGAATTTCGTAGTCATTAATCTAAAAATTTCCGATTCTAAATCGTTCAGTTTTGACCTCTCTCGAAATTATTTTGGAAGCTTCTAATTTAAGTTCATTAAATTCTGAAGACATTAATTTAAAAAATGTTTAAATATTTGAAATTATAAATTGCTTAGATTTGTTTAATTATTTGAATTTAAGCATTGCGATTCAAAGTTATATATTCCTGGATGTTTTATCCAATATTATAATAATTTTTTCCCTTTCTCGATATTCATATAATTTTCGGTTTACCGGTTCAGTGGCCACCCTCTTTAAAGAAATGATATCCGCTATCCAGTTTCTTTTGGGTTTTTAAATTCAGAGTCGTTTGCCAATCTCTCAAGCTGGTAGGAAATTACTGTGCATACAATAAAATAAATTTGTCTATTCACGAAATTATATTTTTAGTAAAAAAACTAAAGGAAATCATGTTCGTAGAACCAATCCACCATGAGAACAACGGATCTCTACATGTCAAACCAGCTCGAGGGATTTTAGTTAATTGGAAAGAAAATCTATCGTTAATATCAAGCGAGCGAATGAAATTGATGAGATGATAACATGTAAGAATGTAAAGGAGCCATGTCCACAGATATATTTCTCACTATTTCACGAAAATCGTAGCATGGTTCAGTTTAATTCAGAAAATTGGATAAACGACCCAGAATATTAAAATCGAAAACGTAAACCTTTTCTAATTAAAAAAAGTGGCTAGACTTGATCTAGAGAACTAGATATCTATTGAAAGGTAAAATAAAAATCGTGAAGAGTCTATTTTAAATATACCTGTAAATTCATTCTATGGGGTAAGGTTCCATGGGATGCATCCACTTGCATTTAGTTGCAACACACACAACGATTCTTGATCTCGTGGATATCGTTTTTATTCATTATCGTTCCTTCGATGCACATACGGACATAATATGTACTGGCTAAATCCTCTGTGAAGTACTTCTTGAGGAACGACAGTGAATGTGTTTAAGTGACCTGAACAAAACAACACGATCATAGGGTAATATCAAGATTAGAAAAGGAGCAAGCAAAAGTGTTGTATCAGTTTTCTAACATCACTTTAGTGAATTTTAATTTTAGGACTTGAGGAAAGATACTGGGTTGACTATGTAAGAAGGCAGGATCCATTAATTCTACTGATTAGGTGGTGGTACTACTACATTCTCTACAAAATTGAGATGTTAGGCAAATCAGGACCTCTAATTATAAATTTAATTATCACTCATGCATCATTTAAAATTTATAGCATTCTATTCATTTTTTACACCTATGACTTTTAAAAAGTGTGCCTTATTTCAGAGTGTCGATCAGACCGGGAACTCTGGAGTATGCTGTTCAGAAATCGAAATTTTTTTCTCGATTTCAACAAAAAACTTTCTTTCCGTACCGGAGAATTCACGAACATTAAAACTTTATGAACAAAATTCCCAAAACTTAGGTTTTATATGGTCAAAATTTAAACATTATAAATTACAAAATTTTCAATTTTCGAAAGAAAGACTTCGTTTCAAATTATTATTTCCTGATGGCCTGCTACATTAATGGTTTCGAATTAAAATTCGTAAATTATTATGAAGCTTCGTAATTTTTGAAGGCTTGTTTAAAATAGTAAATAGTTATTTGTGTGACAAGGGCGCAAATCACACGAGGCAAGAAGTCCCTATATGCGTCCATGACACACATCATACTTTTTGTACTGCCTCCTGTCAAAAACGAGACGTATTATGTAGTTTTTGATGCACTAAAGTGCGTAAAAAACTGCATAATAGTCGAGTTTTTGCAAGTCATGCAAAAAAAAATATCACCGCGGAATAGACACCCTGAATTACCAAGGTCCTTTTTGATCACCTCAATAAGGATTCGATGGAGGGGAAAATTCTGGATTATAAAGTCAACTTTTGTTTCACTGCTAATATTTTTAACCAAGCAGTGAGACTGAAAATTAGCATTCAGCGATTTTTTCTCTCTGTCAGCTAAACACGTGCATGTACGACTAATTTCCGTTCAATAAAAAAGCTCTTTTGTTCCATTTTACGTAAAATGGATTCTTAATAATTAAAATTAATTATCCATTTTAATGATAGTTAAAGTTACTTATCAATTTTGAAGATTTACGGTCGAACTTTTCTAGGAAATGAAATCTCCTTTCTAAATGTAAGTTGTAGATTGCAATGTTTTTTTTTAGTTTTCTTTCAATAATGCCTTGATTAGTAATTTCCAAACTCATAGAGCAACATTAAGAGACTGAGTTGCCAAAATTTCAAGCAATAATAAAAGGGGCTTACCCCAGCAATATCTGCCAGTCCTCGAATATGGAGAGAGTCTGCCATTGCTAATAATGCAGGTAATTGCTCCTGATAAATATTTGCTTCTCCATTGTACATAAATGTGACTAGTGCACACAAATTTGAATACTCCATTCCCGGCAAAACGATAACAGGATGCTGGGAGGTGTTCAGGTCCTGAAATTTATGCAAATTATTAACAAAGTGCCTGTTTGGAACTTTGCCATTTTTTTAAAGATAAAATTCGAACCTTCAATTTCGTCGAAAATTTCATTGAAAATATGAATCTTATGCATTTTAAAAATTATATCAAACGTAAAGGAGAACTTAATAAATTTCTGAGTATTTTAAATACTTACTTTGCTCAACAAGTTTTAAAAAAAATTTAATTACATTTTTTTAAGTTTTGTCTGAGGATTTTTAATGAAATGTAAATTTAGTTTTAATTGAACTAATTACTTTAAATAATTCTTTGAAGTAGTAACTACAAGCTGAAAGAATTATCCTGTGGGCATGAATGTGTCTACCGCCAGCACTCAGCGTAACATCTGTGAGGTGACCTCCATCCAGTAACTTTGGTAAAGAACTCAGTAATGTGTTTTGGAAATTGTGCCACCGTAAGCAAAATTGTTGACCTTCCATAATTCCTGACAATGTAAATATTTCATAAATAACGGTTCACTGCGAATCAGGTTGGCAGATAGAATTGAAAACGAAATATTCTGACTTCTGCAAACTGCAGAAAATAATTTTATTTTTTTCATGGAGATAAAATACGTGGCGTAAAAATGCTTTATTTGACTCGTGTCTTCCTACAGCCTGGCCATTAATTCATGAATTATCAAAGTTATAGAAATCGAAGAAAAAATTTTTGAAAATTTGAAAAATTTAAGCGTTAGCACTTTAAAGAGTTTTTAAAAGAAGACATTAAATATAACAAAAGGAAATTTAAATTTAAACACAGCAGCGATTGAAAAGTCTAAATTTTATGCAGGCTGTCAATTAAATACTCATCTTTTGGAAATTCAAGTTGAGAGTGAATTTTTACTTCTCCAAAAAATAAAAAAATAAAACAATTTCTACATCATAGTCTGATTATTATTAGTACTGTAACGAAAATCCCTGACTTCTAATACTTCTAAAATACATGACAGCGAAATTTCTTTCCAAATTATTTCAGACATAATTTTAAAAATGTGAAAAACACAGTGTAAAGAAAAAAATGTTTAGAATTTTACTAAATAATTTTAAGCATTTTAAGATAAAAAAAGGAAAATTGAATTTTAAAATATACATCAAAGAAATCATCCAGAAACCTTTTGAAAATCGTTCCTGCCAAATTTTCAAGAGGACATAATGCAACTACGAACAAATCTAATCTAATAATAAACACACGGTCGAAATATTTTCGAATCACAATAGATTTTATCTTCGAAATGTCTTCGAAAGGAAGACTTGTTGCAAATGTCACAAAGTCCCTTTACTATTTTTGAGAGGATTACCAAAAAATAAAAACTAATTCCTAGAATTTAGAATCGAATTTGATATGGCGAAATTCCCTGTGAGACAAATATTATATATAATTTATTATTCTGAATTATGGTGAAATTAAGTTCAGAAGACCTGAATTTAGCAAGGTTATGTAGCTCAAATCTCAGCATAAAAAAATGTCTAATGAAGTGAAATTAGAGACCACTTACATATGATTAAAGAAACACTTATTAAGCACCAATGGTTCGAGTGTTTGTGACTGAGACAATCCTATTTATTTAATCAGACTGTAGGTTCCAGCCAAATCTATTATTGTCCTCAGGCATGGCTGGAGGAAACACACGATTATTGGCATGCTAAATTCATCTCGACACTTGAACTTTTTCCAAATAATTCACGTTCTTCGCATCAAAGGTCGATTTTCTAATAATTAAATAACAATCTAATAATTATTAATTGCATACCGTCCAAAACGGGAAACTTTTTTCTTCACGTCACTTGATCACTTCACTTCACTTAGCAAATGGCACCTTGCAAGATTGTAATAAAAAATCAGAACCGAAACGTTAAAAGACAGAGTACGCCACTGTCGGTAATTTGTTACGAGCGACGAAATCTCGCTCGTTCATGTACAAAGAGAGCAGCACCTCTAATTGCG
>JAUMHM010000083.1:46361475-46372231 GCA_032362435.1 Melikaiella ostensackeni
GATTCGTGAAGAAAAATGTATAGACAAAAAATATGAATCATATTCAATTTGATTATAAAGAATTATTCATTTACAATAAAATTAAATATTATCAATATTTTTTATCTACATTTCTTACACGAATCAATAGCTGCTGCTTTTATTTTACATTTATTCACATTTGAATTTCCCGGCATACGCCGCCATATTGAATTTTAGTTCCGATTAGTGGTTTCATATTTTAGAGGGCGCGCAAATACTGCGCCGCTCTTTGAAGTTTAGTTTCCACCCACTGGTTGCGTCAGAATCTCGCCAGTTGAGATCTAACCAGCAAAAGGCGAAGGTCGTCTCGGGGATGAGAGACTGCTCCATTCTATTTTGAAAAGCTTTGCAGAAGGGAGTTGAATTACCGATAGACGATTCTTTGGATCTTGTTGATCATTCTTGGTTGTTGAGAGAGTGAGATCTCAAGGGAGAAATTTAATTATTATTATTGTGATTGATTATTGGAATTTATACTCTGATTGAATTATTATTCGATGAAATTATTGAATTTAATGAAGGAAAGTTATAGTGGATTGAAGAGCTGCATTTATAGTATGTGAAAGAAATTCTTTTATCTCTCATTGAGAGATAGCATTCAGTGAAATTAACAACCCTATGTTTGTGAATTATTCCTAGTGATTATTTGTGTTGTATTGAATATTTATGGTGAAGGAACCAAGGAACCTCTTATGAGCAGAGTAGAGTCAACTTGGTCCTCTGGTGAAGAAAGTGCCTTCCTATAAAAAGTTACAGGTGTAAATTCCTTGTACTTCTTTACGAGCAGGCTAGGGTCTACCCGAGGTTCTGGTCGAAAGAAGGAGTAACTGATTTACCCTGAGTTCTATTTGTCACAAATAATACGATATTGGTGATTAAATTTTGATAAAATTTAGAACGGATTTGAATCTCTCTTGGGATATTCAGAGTCGGACGACTCACTGAGACTCTTCGATTTTGAATAAAGAGAAATGCAGCAATCTGAAAATACACTTTCTTGGTACCTGTCGCTTTCAAAGAGCCAGAGTAAGGCTCTGAAGTCAAGCACGTTAACGCTTTCTGCTACACACAGGCGCAAGATTCACAGACGAGCGGGACTGAGTCAACTCGGCAACCCGGTCCATGTAATGATCCCTTGTGGACCATTTTTAATTTTTTTTGAAAATGAATAAGGAATAATGCCTTCATCTTACTCTTACTAAATTTTCTAAGTTTGATGAATTCAAATAAATTGATGAATGAATGAGAAAGATTATAACCGATTTCTGAATGAAATCAAAGGCCAGATGCCTCTTTTTTTGTAGAATTTACTTTATTAAATTTCTAAGAGGACATTAGGACTTAAGTCGTTAAACTTTATTGATCTTTTACAAACAGTTATTGTTACCTCATTATAATGTTTGATTTCCTGTCTTTGACCATTGTGTAATGGAATTATCTATACCATAAAGTAGCTGGTAATCTCTTAGAATAAATTTTGAAATTTGATTTATTATCTGAAGTATTACAATTGCTCGACGAAGTTAACATGGAATTTACCGTTTGGTAAATCTATTATAATGATTGAGACATAGTTTAACGCGCGCGCTTCTTAGAATTTATCGGTAGATATTATTTCTTGATTTCAATTGATAGTATTATGTGAGGTGTGTGAAATCATATTTTGTATTAAAATAAAAAAGATTTTCATCAGAAATATTTTTAATACAATTATTAGCTAGATGGCTAGGGATCATTTATGTATTGTAGCGTAGTGTAGGTTTTTTATTGAACAAATGTACTTTCTGGTGAATTGGATCTAACTTTCTCTCACATGAAACCCTTCACTACTATTTTATAATAACAAATAATGATAATTATTAATTATTATTAATAGTAAACTTGTTAATAGAACCCACAAGTTACAATAAACTTTGAACTGTGACTGCCACAGTGAATATACAAAGCATTTGGTTCAATCAATTTTATATTTGCTTGTACTTCGTTATAAATGCCGCTCATAACACTTGCTCCTTCATAACCCTGACCACAACATTTTTTTATGTCAATCGAATTCACAAAGAATATCTGAAGCACTCCATCAATTGATTGGTCTTTCTTAGTAATATCTTGAGTTGTTTCAAACATACAGAAAAAAAAGGACTTGCCTAAATTTCTGAAATCAATTTTTGATGTAACTCTTCACCCAAGCATTGTATTATTTCATTTTGGATTGTTTGACTAAAATATTTCGTTGAACCTTTTGGCATACTGACTACCTGTTTTATCACGTCATCATATTTTGCTAGAAAATTTATCTTCATCAAAAAGTTTTCACTGTAGTCATTATTTATGTCCTCTTTATGTCCGCGGAAAGGTCAGCAATTAGTAGCCAGTTTTGAAGATATATCAAATAAACGCTTCAGTACCATTTTCCAAAACGCTTTTTCGCGTTCTATTTCTTTTTCATTCTTCTTATCGATGGTCTTTTTTGCGTCCACTGATTATAAACAAGGAAAGCGGCTGCATGAGCTTTACGACAGCTATGGTCTTTCACTTTCCTTGACAGACCTTGCTAATTCCCAATTCCTGATCGCCATTCACTGTGTGCAGATGAAGAAAATAACCAACATGGTTCGCAATGAGCAGCATCTAGAATTGGTGAATAACACGACCAAAATCTTTGAATTGTTTTTCCGCTGCTATTCAAAATTGAATAATATGATGTAGAGGAGTGTCTGTTATCTTGAGCTGCATCTTTTGAAAATGGCCTTTCCGGTTTGCACGTTCCATAGGATATTATAAATTGTTTGACTCGATCTGTCAGATCAATTTCTTCGAAATAACCCTTATCAGTTGGATACCTTTTCATCAGAAAACTTTTCGTAATATTATCGATACAATAATTAGTTCCATTCATAGTATTTTCAACTGTATCAATTGCACATTCCTCTTCTTAAAAATTTCTCACGTTTGCCTTCTATGCGTAGAGAAAAAAAATTGTAATTATGAGTCAAACATGAATGTGACGTAACAATTATTTATTGTCAATTGAAGATATATAATTTTTGATATTTCCGTAAGTTGAATATAATAATTCAAAACATGTCATTCTAACCTGTTCCGCAATCTCTCCTCGTCTACTATGTACCGTAGATGATCGTGTCTCATTATCAAAACTATGTTCGTAAATTGGTTTTCTTTCGTTATCTACGTCAATAATTGAACCACGGTCACTTATTGTTCTAAAACATTGAACATTTTTCATTTGTTTCTGATTCTAAGCACATGCTACTCCTTTAGTCCGAATTTCCAAAAGCTCTTTCTATAAGTATACAAAAGTAAATACAACGCATTAATCCATGAGTTTCCGATTTTTCTTCAGTCAAGAAGATTTTGGAATATTTCAGGTATGTTAAAAAAGAATCTAGACAATTTTAAATAAAATTTGTTTATTTGAGAAAAGATTCGTCAATTTTAGAAAAAATTTGAGTCAGTTTGTAAGACTTTTAGGACCTTCCAAAGCTTGGAAAAATATTTTTAAATATTTTATAAATTTTCGGAAATCTTTGAAAGCTTTTAAATGTTTTTAATCTATTAGAAACTTTGAAAATCCGTGAATTACAAAATTGTCTATTTTTTCATTTTCTTCTGTTTTTCCTGAAACTCTCTTTGTCTTTTTCGCTTTGAAGCACTACTTTCATATTTCTTCTTTAGCGCCATATTCTTAAGAAAAGATTTGAACTGCAATAGTTATATTCTAACTGATTGTGAATTTCAGAAACTAAAACCGCCTTTTTAAATATTAAATTAAAAAATAAAATTTGCCCTCTTTTTGTAGGTTATGTTACTCAACATTTAGCTCTAGTAAAAACAAGTAATTAATCCGCACTGACTGTTAAAATGTCAATACATACACAAGACACCTGAAACACAAATACAATTCATTTTTCAACAATTATTCGAGTGAAACGTAAGGAAAATAATTCGGAAACTCAATAACCCAATTCTTTTCCTTACCAGCTCTTTGTGTATATGTAGATTTGCATTCTGAATATGCAACTAGAGGTACACCAAAGTATTTAGTACTTCACCCCTTGAGCTTCAGTGCAAAGGGCCTCTCACGCCTACAGCGTAATTTTGCAATATCAGAAGATGTATCAATTTACAATTAACGATTCAAAACTTGCATTGAAATTAAAAAATTATTTAATAAGTTCAAAAATTAAAATTGAAATATATTTTTGCCACTGACCGTAGGGAGCCCCCTCGCAGAGGGAGGCCCGCCGCAATGCGGGGTTTCTCTGTAAGGAAGTTACGCGACTGAGGAAATTATTAATTTCAGAATGGTGAAAAATATTTTTATGGAGGAAAAATCATCCTAGTTCAATGTCTGTTCATTTATGAGCAAAAAAGTTCTAGTAGAAAGATTACTTCTACAAAGTATTGACTGTATTTGGTCCCAGAATAAGAAAATGAGTTTTTTTGTGAAAATGAAAATTCAAAATGGTTGACTGGTTTGTCCTCAATTCGTGAAGGTAACATAAATTAATAAATGAAAATTGTATGGGGTTTTCATGTTACATCTCCTCAAAAAATGACTTATTTTGTATGGTTTCTGCAGCAAAAAGTTGATTTTAAATTGACGAATTGAAGGCAATATGGTTCAAACATTTATGAGTTTTCATTTCCACAAAGAATGAATTTCTTATTTTGCGCCCAAAAACAGCCCCTATTGAACTTTTCGAAACATAAAATATTATGAATAAAATAAAATATTATTGGACTCGCTTAGAGTATCTGCTTCATCTAGATTTTTGGATGGTGCTGAATAAATTACTGCAGCAAACAAAGTAGCAGAGGAAAATAAATATTTTAAAAACGCATGGCTGTTAATAATAAAAGATTTTTTAGATGAATTTGCTTTTAAATTGTGTAATTGAACAGTTGAATATTCCTCTGGTGCTCTTGCTCCACTTTTTTGTATAAAGCTTGAAAACATGGCAGTTATGGTTAGATTTGATAAGAAGCGAAGTTGACTCATTCAAATGAAAAATAGCGTTATAGTCATGTGAAAAATATTCACAATAGTTCTCAGATATTTTCATGAAGAGTGGGAAGTGATAACAACAAACAAACTAATAATATTCAGTTACTAGTTTATTATGTACATTACCGACGATAATCAAGTTTTTGGTTGAAAAACATGTTTTTCGTGGAGTAGAACAAATGCTGTAAAAATTGGTGAAAAAAAACAATTTGAGAAGTAAAAAAAGGTTTATTAATTTTTTTCGCATTTCGCATAGTTTGGATAAGGAGCTTTTTCTTTTTGAAAAAAGCTTCATCATGATTAAAACAAATACTATACGCCTTATAAGAAAATGGTCGACAGAACATCTGTAGATAGTTTTGAGATAAACATTTTTTCTCCTAAACAAATTTTTTGTATTACGCACAGTTTTTCTGGAAATTGGAAGTTTTTATTTTTAGTACCATTTTTCGCGATTAAAACCAAAACTATACACCTTATCAAGTAATGGTATGAGATAATTTTAAAGATTCTCTTGAGGTTAACAATCTTATCTGGAAGTGCAATTTATATAAATTAATAATAATCTGCAAATTCACTATCAACTTTTTCCACATTGAGACTCCTATGTTTCCGCTCGCTTTTCGCGTACTTTTTGTTTCGCACCTTTTTTTGACATTTTATAAAATTCTGTTTCCACTTAAAGTTGTTTCGATTGAATAGAAATTTTTTATTTTTTACTGTTCACAACTGAAGAATTTGCAATTGCGAATCTATAAAATTGAATAATTTTCGATTTTGAAGCTTCAAAATTGATCTATTCCAGAAAAAGCATTCGAAATTGCATCATTTTCTATTTAACACATGAAATATTAGAGTCTTCTATTGCGAATATTGAAAACTAAAAAATTTTCCAATGTGGATCTTAAAAATTGAACTACATAATATACAGTAAAACGGTCAAAATTGATTCATTTAAACTGTAAACTTTCTAAATAATTGAATACTTAATTATAAATTTCGAAAATTGAATTTTCAATTGCAAATCCATAAAATTAAATGAATTTCAATTTCGCATCCTCAAAATGAAATGATTTTTTATTCTAAGTCTTCGAAGCTGAATTATTTCAGGAAAAGCATTCAAAATGACATAATTTTCAACTGGAAACCTTTCAAATTAATACATCTTCAATTGTAATCCTTAAAAATTTAAGAGTTTTTAATTGCTAAAATATGAAATTAAATCAATTTCAATACTTCTTCCAAATTGGATAATTTTTAAACTTAAATCTTCAAAATTGAACTATCCCAAAGAATATTTCAAAATTATATCATCCTAAACAATAGAAATTCCAAATTAATGAATCTTTAATATTGTGAATCTTGAAATCTTAAAAATTTTCAATTGCAAATCTGTGAAATTGAATAAATTTCAATTTTAAGTCTTAAAAATTGAATAATCTTTAATTTTAAATCTTCAACATTGAACTGATTAAAAAAAAAATACAAAATTGCATCATTTTCTATCATACACATTGTATGTAATTTACCATATATACGTTATAATTTACATACTGAAGAGTCTTCAATTACAAATATTAAGAATTTCAGAATTTTCTATTGTGAGTCTTCAAAATTGAAGTCCATATTCCAAAAAAGCGTGCAAATTCACATCATTATTTAATTGTAAACATTCCAAATTGATGAATTTTGAATTGAAAATCATAAAAATTGATGAGTCTTAAACTGCAAATTCATAAAATTGAATAAATTTCAATCTTCAAAATAAAACTATTATAAAAAAAGCATTCTTAATAAGATCATATTGAAGTATCAGCACTTCAAAATGATAAATCTTCAATTGAAAATCATAAAAATTGATGAGTTTTTGAATTGAAAATCTATAAAATTGAATAAATTTCAATTTCACATCTTCAAAATTGAATAATTGTTTATTTTAAGCCTTCAAAATTAAATTATTGAAAGAGAAAACATACAAATTGTATCATTGTACATTGACATAATTTTCATTCCAAATTTGAACTGAAAAAAATGAATTCTCAATGAAAAATTTAATTCTTGAAATTTCAACAAAAGAGATAAGTTTTCAACTGAATTGATAAATGTTCATGAAAAAATGAATGTTTAACAACGTAGTTCGAATTTCAACCAAGAGAAATGGATTCTCAATGAAAAATGTAATAGATATAATTTCAACCAGAAAAGATTTCAATTTTAAATCGAAAACTGTTGAACTCAACCAAAACAGAGGGATTTTCAACAAAATAGTTCAATTTTGAACCAAAGAGATGAATTTTCTATCAAAAAGAACAATGTTTCATCATAAAGACGAATTTTTCAACAAAATACATAAATTTTCAACCAAAAAATATAAATTCTTAAAGAAAATTGAACTAGTTAAATTTGAATTGAAAAAATTAATTTTCAAAGAAAAAAGATAAGTTTTCAACGAAAAATGTAGTAGTTGATATTTCAACCAGAAAAGATTTTAATTTTGAATCAAAAACAGCCGAACTCAACCCAAACAGACGAAATTTCAAGAAAATAGTTGAATTTCAAACCAAATAGATGCATTTTCAATCAAGAAGATCAATTATTTTACCGAAAAAGACGAATTTTCAAGAAAATGCATGAGTTTTCAACAAAAAATGATGAATTTTCCACGAAAAATATAATAGTTGAGATTCCAACCAAAAATATTTTAATTTTAAGTTCAAAGCGATTAAATTCAACCAAAAAACTAGTTTTTAACAAAAAAGTTGAACTTTCACCCGACAAATATGAATTTCCAACAAAAAAGTTAAATTTTGAACCAAGGAGATTACTTTTCGCCAAGAAAGACGAATTTCAAACAAAATACATGAATTTTCAACTAAAAAATATGAATTTTCAACCGTAAATGGAATAGTTGAATTTTAAATTGAAAAAATTAATTTTCAACGAAAAAAGATTAATTTCCCATAAAAAATGTATAAGCTGATATTTCAATCAAGAAAATTCTAATTTTTAATCAAAAACAGTTGAATTCAACAAAAAACGAATTTTCAACAAGAGTTGAATTTTCAGTCAAGAGAGAAAAAATCAACCAGACTGTTGAAATTTCAAGACGAAAAGGCGAATTTTCTACAAAACATTTGAATTTTCATCACGCAAATATGAATTTTGAACAAAAAGGTTAATTGTCAACCAAGCAGTTCAATTTGCCATCGAAAAGATGAATTCTCAACCAATAATAATTTGACTTTCATCCAAAGAGATGAATTTTCAACTAAAATGATGTATCTTCAACTGAAATAGTTAAATTCTCAGTTGAAAAAATAAATTTGCAACAAAAAGGTTATTATTCAACCCTGAAATTAATATTTTCTCTTTCTAAAAGTGTTTCTACAGATTTTAGAAAATTTAGAATTTCGAGGGGGGAGAAAAATTCCGATTTTCCCATATTGGGCTATAAATCTCTGTTGTTATCTGCCGCCAAAATTTGAATAGTGTGAATGAAAAAATAGTTAAAAGGGCAATAAGGTCTTTTTATTGTCGTCAAAAGACTTGTGAACTACATTTCGAAAGTAACTGAAAAAGTAACGATTTTTACAGTTACTGTTACTGAAAAAATGTAACTAGTTACCAATTTTTTACTTATTTACAAAAGAAAATTTGTTACCACTATCTTTATCATAAAAAGTAACTAGTTACTTTCCATCACTGTAACTTTCTCAGTGTATACTAGTCGTTGGATTTCTGTAACGATGGATACTCATCGTCTCGTCGTAAGATCTACAATGCAGTCAAACCTACATCAGTAGCAAAACTTACTGCCTCTAACTGCCTCTATTTTCGAGAATTTAGGAATTGCTGATGGGAAAAAATATTCTGATGATTTTTTCAATTTTGAAAATGGCTTTTATTTTATCTGGTGATCATTCGTGGAATACAGAATTTTATTATAGACAGTTGTAGCGGTATGGTCCATTTTTTAAATTTTGTGTAGTAGTTGTTCTTTCCATGCAAACGGCTGTGAATAAAAAATGTTCGTTTGACATAAAAAAATAAAAAATGGAACAAGCATTAAAGCTCAGAAAAGAAATGTAGGATATTATATAATAATAAACTAATGATTCATCTGATTTTTTGGGTAAGAAAAATTATAATTTTGTTAAATCTTTATAGATGTTGATAAATAAATCAGACAAGTATCATTTATTTATTTACTGATGCCGTCACTTCTATCTGAGAATGAGTAATCACGATTGTGGTTTACACAGCGAAATAATGGTCCGTTTTTTTCGACACAGTACTCTGTAGATCAAAATAATAATCTCCATTAGCGATTATCCAGTTAGTCAGTGCAGTACAACGCAAATTATCCAAAATAGGCTTAAATTGAGAAGAAGGCATGAAACATGGTGTATGTGTTTTTTGGACCTAAAGAAAGTTTTGGAATAGGGTGCCACATAATAGCTAGGATCTTTTTAACTCGGAAAAAAATAAAAAACACTGAAAAATTAACAAAATGGCGACTCTCTTCTGTAAGCCATTTTTTTCGAAAAATATGTGAGATACGGAAAAAAGTTCAAAGTAATAATTTTCGCCAAGAAGAAGTGGCTTACATAGCACATTTTCCGAATAAACCTGGTCTTTTCTTAGACCTGGTACAAGTGGCCGGAACAAAAAAGCAGGTCTGTCCTAGGTTTAGACCTATACTCAGACCTAGCTTAAAACAAAGGTTCAGGTCCGCCTAAATTTTTTATTTTCTACAAAATTTAATTAATTTTTACGTTGATTTGATGAAGAATGTAGTATTTTTTATCAGAAAAAACAATAATTTAAGAATCGAATGAAACATTGATAATTTTATAAAAATTAATAATTAGTAATATCAAGTAACATTTCAAACTTTTTAACTCGTCGTCGCATGTTAGCTCCCTCTTATATTTTTAGCGATTGATTTTCCTTGCGAGAAGAAGTCGCAGCTAATGCAGCGCACAGCGGCTTAGTTCGGAACTAGGATCCGCGAACTGAGAGCATTAGTTCTGAGCTGCGTCGCTGTGCGATGAATTAAGTGCGACTTCTTCTCGCAAGAGAAATAAATCGATAAGAATATAAGAGAGAGATAACGTGCGAACACGATTTAAGCTTGTCATTGCATCAATTCGCTGTTTTCTTGAAGTCTGAAATATTAATTAATATATCGGATGTTATTAAAATTCTTGTCAGCTGTTCTATCAAGAAATAATAAATAGTTAAATATTAATTTTTTCTAGCATATTATTTTATAACATATTATTATATAAAAACAAAAATTGAAAAACATAAGAGAATCATTTGTCACTTTATAACATTATTTTATGTCAATTTTAGGAAATTTCATAAAATTATAAATTTTTCACTCGATTCTTTAATTATAGTCATTTTTGTTTAAAATACTACATTCTTCATTAAACTTACGTAAAAATCAATTTAATTTTTTTGAAAATACAGAAATTTATGCGGACATAAACCTATGTTTTTAACCTAGATCTAAGTATATGTCTAAACCTAAGGTACAGACCTGGTTTTTACTTCCGGCCACTTGGACCAAGTCCCAAGAAAAGACCAGGTTTTTTCGATAAGTGTGCTATATATATATACGAATTTATAATTTTGTTTTTGATTTTAAATGAGAAAGGAAATTTATTTACTTAAGGCTCTATCGGCCTTAAGGAATAC
>JAUMHM010000083.1:46372331-46385351 GCA_032362435.1 Melikaiella ostensackeni
AAACACCTAATCTCCATTCATCGCCTGAAACTTTTCCGAGAACATGCCTTTCGTCAGTAGAAGCGTCAATCCTATCCAAGGCTACATTATTATTTGTATTATTCATTGTTAAAAGTATCCACCCATCTATAACTTCATGCGTAGTTTATTTATGTTAAAGATTCAAATAGATTAAAGTTAAAGGTTAAGGTAAATCAACGTTGTGAAATCAAAAAATAAAGCCAAGTACTAATAGTAGAAAATTTAGAAATAGAAGTGTTTTTTTAATAAAAGGAATTAGTTCAGTGAATTAGTTTACTAAATAACTTTTTTCTTTGATAACAAAAATAAATTGATAGCGTAGAGGAATAAAAAAATTTGGCGAGCCTATTAATTATAAAAATAATAATAAATTATCATATTACAGGGCGCCAAATGTTTTTTTCATCCTCTACATCATCAATTAATTTTTTTTATCAAAAAACAATTATTTGATAAACTAATTCATTGAACTAATTCCTTTTATTAAAAAACATTTCTATTTATAAATTTTCTACTATTGTTACTTGGCTTTATTTTTGGATTTCACAACTCTGATTACCGACAACATAAATAAATAAATTATTAATAGTCATGTACTTGGCTCAAAGTGGAACTCTTCTGAATTTTAAACGTTTAAAATTGAAGTTTAAATGGTAGTAGTAATAGTAGTAATTTTTACTTTCATTAACAATTTTACTGTCAATTAGTAATTAGTTACTAATTCAGCCTTCACAGTAATTTGGGCTAATTCAATTTTTCGGTTATACTAAAAAAAAAATTACTGTGAAGTTCTAATTTTTACTAATTCACAGTAAAATCTGTATTAAATGCAGATGCAATTCCATAGAATATGCTTACAATAATCCATGTGAAATTTATAGCTACTTACAAGTATAATTATTCTGGAATATCGCATTCTAATTTTTCTTAATTTTCAACAAATTCTTCATTTTTTATAAACATATCTTCGGTTAATTATTTTGGTATTCTAATTGGTAAATCATTCTTAGATATAATTCTAAATGTTTTTGGTATTAGCATTTCAGATGAATTCACAAAGATTTCGAATATTTCAAACGTTTCAGAGAAATTCACAAAGATTTCAAAAGATTTAAAAGTTACAAAAAACTACAGCTTCAATCTTGAAAAAACTATCTTTAATCTTAATCGGTAAGTGTGATACGAAATTCAAAAGTTATACTTTTATTAACGATATTTCAGATATTTTGAAAGATTCTCGTTTCAAATTTTGCCAAAATTATCTTTGGACTTTCTTTTTTTAATCGTCCCATTCATTAATCAGCAAACATTTGCATGAAGAAATATTTTTTATTTTATTTGGTAGTGCGAAAAAACTTAATTAAATTTTTTATATAACATAAAAATATTAATGAAAACATTTCTAAATAAAATTTAAGAAATAATAGTCTAATTAAAATATTTATCCTATATTCAGATATAAAAATTAAAGCAAATCCCCCTCTTATATATTCTGTTTCAAATGATTATATAAATATTGAAGAGTGATTACAAAAAAATACCTTTCATCTTTTATTATGATTGTTTAATTATAATTACATGTGTTTATAATATAGTCTACGTAAAATTCACTTAGTATTAAAATAAATAATTTTTATAATGGTTTTTATAATCACTCTTCATTAACTAATCAATATATAATTAATCGCTAATACCAATGAAATTAAAAATTATATCTAAGAATTTTTTACCAATTAGAATACCAAAAATAATGAACCAAAGATATGTTTATGAAAAATAACAACTATAATGTTAACTAAATCTACGCGGATAATTAAGACATCGAAATTGTATTACATATATTTCCCATCTATGTCTGAAAAATTTCCAGAATAAATAACTAGAGAGAGCCACCATCGTTTTCCGAAAAGTCTGAAGCAATTATAATCTAATTGTATTAATTCATTTTTAGTGACCCTAAAGTACAATTTTCATCAATGATCTTAAGCGATTAACACAATAACTAAGTTCAGCAAAACTCAAAAATATTCACGTTTCTAGTTTTGATTTAAAAAAATGTAATAATTCTTGAATACTTTTGTATCATATTTATTACAATTCTTTAATTAATTGGTCTTCTTATTATGATTAATAAAAAAAACATTTTCGAAAACTTTATAAATGTGATTGCTGGTTAATTCCTGGTTAGTAGACATCTTGAAATTGCATTTTCTAAATTGGAAATACTTTTAATAGGGAAACAAGAATAAAAAAGATTGACTTTATAAATTGATTTATTCGATTTAATTATTCCATATTTCGATGATCCCTAGAGCTGAAAGCATATCGAAGTCAAACAGATCATCTTCTGTGTATAAGCAGAAGATAGGACGCTTCAGTCATCGACGACGAGTTATGCTGTCAATTCCAGTAGGATTATGTATACTGTTTACATATACATGGTCATACATACGAATGATTACTGTGTCAGTAAAAATGTACAATATTCTCAACAAGGCAGACGTAAACACCGTTTTTTACACTCTCACATTTTCGTAAAGGCTTCTACATGATATTCCAAAATTTACAATGCTCTTCTGCGTACTAACTGGTCGTCTACAGAGGTTTTCGAAAATGTAAGAATGTCAGGATGTCTTAACATAGTATATTCTGTGTCCGAAAATATAGATGTCAAAATCAGCACCGTATAACCAACCATTCCACTTCAACTCGAATTTCTTTAAAAATGCGCGCTTCCGTAAATCAGACACCTTTCTAATATTTTTCTCTCGTCGCATCTACTTAAATGTCTTACATAATGGACCCAGGGTAAAAGTCTAGTTAAAGATTGCTTGCAAGTTCAAAATACACGAATGATTTTTTGCGGAAAAGCAAATTCGAGAACAAATATATCCTCGATTGCTGGGATAAAAATCACATTTTGTTGAGTCGATTGGAAGACCTCTCTTCATGAAACTCCAGAAATTTGCACATGACAATTCAATTCGACTTCTAAGAAACACCTCGACAAATTGTAGTTTTTACAAATTTTAAATTACATATTAAAAGTAAATTAAAAAATTGGATTTTTCTTACATTTTGCAAAGCTATTTGGAAAAAATTTGCACACATTAAGCGGTCTTAGTAAAATTTAATTTTCATAATGTGATGGGAATTCTAAATAGATTAATTTCTCTGAATTATGTATTTACAGGTGAACAGAGCACATACACGAAATTGTGTTTTTTCCATCAAAAACTGAATTTCTTTTCTCACGATTTTACAAATATAACAATTATTAAAAGCGAGGGGTTAAAAACTCCAAATTTTCTTGTACACCTGAATTCGAGAATTCATGGCATTCCAACGAATTCAAGGAATATAAAAGAATTCAAAATAATACAAAGAATTCTTTTGAATTCAAGTGACTTTCAAACAATATTGATAATTCCAAAAATTCAAGGAAATTCAAAAGAATGGAAAGATTTAAAAAGAATTCATAATAATTCAAAAAAATTCTGAAACAGGTGTACACTTCAATTCAGTAATGGTTAACCCTTCGATTAAAAGCTATATTAGAGAATTGAAAGTAGTATAAGTGCTGCATTAGGATGACATTCATTAATTATAATCACTCTATTATGACACGTCTGACATGAAAAAGTTCAAAGCTATAAATGTTAACATTTTACTTTAAATTTGTATACAAAATTATTTCCTAGAAAAGTGAAAGATAGTTTAGAAACATATATCGAGTCGCGCTACTCCGAGGATTATGCATGCAGGAAATAAATATTGTGTATTTGTGTAAACGACTTTGTGAAAAATATAATAGTGTATTTTTACCATAAAAGAAAACATTACAGAGATTAAGTCAGTATTCCACGCACGTTGTACAGAATAAATAACTCACTATTCCCACGAAAGTGTCTCTATGTTCAAAATTGATTTCACTTAAATTTAAATACATGATTTTTGTGATATCGAACGTTAAGTGCAACACTTAATGCATTCCTTTCTTCAAGTGATGCTTGAATTCAGCCTTTAATAGATTAACTCATAAAACAACTCGATTTATAACTAATAAATTATACATAATGACTTTGTGTCAATATTAGTATATAATATACCTTTCCTTGAAATAACAGTTCTTAGAAGTTTATTTTCACGCAATTGCTTTTCAATGAAAAATATAATACATTCTATTATGGCACATAATCCCCGGGCGACGTCATCGTTTTAGAGATTATGCTTACAAGATCAACCATCGAGTCACATTCATGAAGATAATAAGATATATCTTTTCAATCTTTTGTCACTTTATCAAAGTAACAGCAGGACCTAAATTTATTATACTGTCTTCGGAACACAATTTTCAGTTGCACGTAATTAATTAAAATTCTATTCTAACAATTTAAATACCACAACAAAATAGATTTCAATTGCGATAACAAAAAAAAGGAGTATTTGCAAAATAAACTATTCTTGAACCTTCCCAGTGGAGAAGGTGAATTTTCTTCTTTTTTTAATCCAAATCAGAAAATTAGAATTAGCATGCTAGAAGTCTCATCCACGTGTATATGACTCGAGAGATAAAAGATATAAAATCGTTTCTGAAACAAAATCCTCTCTGTAAAAATTCGAATTTAATAGACAGGATGTTGTTTAAGATTTTCTATGTCGCGCTATGCACATTGACTTAATTATTATGCTCTCTATATTATGCCCTTCATTGTAAAATGGTCTCAGATAAGTTTAAACGAGGTTTTCTTTGTTAATTTGCACATTAACGCGCGCAAAATGCTATGATTACAGCATTCAAATTGTTGATTCAAGCAAGGTAGCCTGACCATGCAAACCCCCATTTTTAAAAATGCATTTAACGACCAACACCAAACTCTTTAGCGTCGTCCTCAGTAATATCTCCGTACTCCCAAATGTTGGAGCGACTCTTCTTCGCTTCATCTTCTGCTGCTTTATAGTCAGCCATCTGGAATTGAAAATAAAAATTTAGATTTTATGAAAAAACTCTAAAAATAAAAAAAATGTGGATAGTAGGGCGGAGTGAAAATAATCAAATTAATCGAATAATTTGAGCCGACAAAAAAATTTGTGGTTTGGCATTTTCAAATTTAAAAACATTCAATTTGCACTACCTAATCCTAGAATTGAGTATTTTTTGAGACATGAAATTATAAAATATTTAATTTTGGGATGTTCTATGTCAAAGGGAAAACTCAAGTCATCGATTTTGCTTATTTTTGGTTATTTTGTTGTGTTTAGGGTACTAAACAGTGGTGCCAAACGATTTTGCAAAATTTTCAATTTTTCAAAAGTTATTAACAATTGAATATTTAAGACCTTTTATTTTCAAGACTTTTTATCTCTGTATCTATTGGCTTTAAAAAAGTGTCTTGATACAAGCTCACGCAGAGCAAATTGAGTTTTAAGAAAATTAAAAAAAAAATCACAAATTATACATTTTTAATTTTTTATATAAAAAACAATTTTTAATTGTTGTTTTCCAACTTACAGGAGATCATTGATCGATTTTTGAGAAAAAAATTGTCAAAGTTTTTATCTCTCTGTCTAGGGCGCTCGAGCGCACAAAGAACGGTTATTGAAGAATGCTGACAATACATTCTGCAACACTTTTCAAATAATTCATTTTAAGATATAGAATTGTAAGCTTCTGTTAAATAAGTTTCATTCATGAAAAGTAGAAAAGAGAGTCTTCCGGTCGTAAATTTAGCTATTTCGGAGAATACTTAATGGTTTGAAGGGGCTTATTGTCTGGAGTGTTTGACGTGACACTTCAAATGTCTTTTTTTTTCTCGAAAATAACAAAAAACACAACTTTTATATTTTAATGTCAACTTAAGAGACCTTTAAATATTATTATTATTGAAAAAAAAAGAAAATCGATGATCTTCAGGCTGAAAAACAATAATAATTTTTTTTTAAACAAACAACTGAAACTTTACCATTTGTGATTTAAAAAAATTTTTCCTTAAATTTAATCCTTTCTGCGTGAGTTTGTATCAGGATATTTTTTGTAAGACCAATAGATATAGAGATAGAAAATCTTGAAAAAATGTCCTAAATTTTCAATTGTTAATAACTTTTGACAAATTGAAAATTTTGCAAAATAGTTTGGCACCACTGTTTGGTACCCGAAACACCACAGAATAATCAAAAATGAGCAAAATCTATTACTTGAGTTTTCCCTTTACATGGAACGCCCCTTTTAAAAGAATCAATAAAAACATTTTAAATTTGAACTCTATTACTTTTTAATCGATTATTTTTAAAATAAAAAATACAGTTCTAAATAGTTGGATAACTTCTAATTGAAAGCCCTGGAAACAAAACAATTTGGACTTAGAAATTGTCCAGTTCTAAAGGAAGTTTAGAATCGTTAAATTTTGAACATTTCATAGTTGAAATTGTTAAATTTAGAATATCTTCAACTGGAAATTACATACATATATAATTTTTAACGTTTTTTAGAATAATTTAGGTTTGGTATTTTACAAATTTGAAACTAAGCAACGTTGAATGTCTAATTTTAAAAAGGTTTAGTTTTTACGGCCTCTAACTTGAAATTGTTTAATTTATAAAGCTTGAATTTGAAAAGGTTATTTGCAAATCTCTCAATTCTTAATTGTTAAAATCTGAAAAATCTTACGATGTACCGTTTTTAATGTTGCCAAAAATTTAAAATTTACATTTTTTTAATGCTTATTTTTCGGATTTCTAATTTCAAATTGTGCTAAGTTTGAGAGTTTAAAAATGAAATTATCCAATTTTTGGTGATTTTGATTTGGGCATTCTTTAATTTTTGAGGCCTCTAATTCTAATTTATTTATTTTGAAAGCGACTGCTTCAAAAATGTAAAATTTTGAATTACTGAAATAGAGTTATAATTTTGATGTCCTTTTATAGAATTAAACATATTCTAAATAGAAGGCTCCCATTTTCAATTGCATTGTAGTTTACTTTTGAATATTTAAAAATAAACAAAAATTCTATTCGAAGGCTTGAATTTTTTTATTATAATGGCAGAGAAAACATTGTTGCAGACCAGGGATCTAAGATTTTAATGGCCACCCTGACATTCCAAGTTCCAGTTTTTAATTTGTTCCTGAATTAAAAAAATATTAAAGTTGATTGAGTTTAATAATTCGAATCATTTCTGTTTAATTTTTTTTTCTTTTGATAAGACTTTTTTAAAAATTCAAGCATGAAGTTTTTGTTATTATTAAACTGAAGAAAGTTGCAGCTTAAACTTTTCGAATTCTGTTTCCTGTAAATTGGAATACGTCGAAAAAAACTGTACTTTAGGGGATAATAGTAGGGAAAAGGTACAAAGATAAATAGGTATAAAGCAGAACTAATAAGCCATGTTATATTATAAAGTAAAGAAGCCTAATGATGTTTTAAAACAAGGCATTATTTGAAGAATAAAGAAGAACAAAAGTTTACCAATTGTTTGAGTTTCTTGTCTCTAGTCTTCTCAACAAGCAGATATCCATATGAGATTAGTCCTTTTCCAATGTCTTCATTAGTTGCCGAGTCCACCAACGTGGCTACTGGAATATTGTTCACCTTATATTCTACATTCAAGAGCAAGGTTTTCCCCGTCACTACATCTTCTCGGAAGGCCTCGATTGCCATTTTTTTGTAGTCATGCTGCAATCAGTAAATTATTTATTAAAAGTGGAACTTCTTTTACTTTTAAAACATCATTTTAAAAAAAGCTACTCACATCTTGCGGAAGTTTAACGCACGCAAGGATGTATTCTGAAGCGAAAGGTCTATCGTTTCCAAACCCAGCGGGTAGCGCAGCTACTCTGGTTACGTTTAACGTCTCTCTGTTTCCATAATCGATATAGAAAACATTGACGTTGGGGCCAGAGACCTTCTCTATTTTAACGCGGTACCACTGATCGTCCTCGGTAAATTTCGCAGCAGCCAAGTCCCCTCGTCTAGGATTGTAGGCTCCAGGAAGAGGAGGATTTTCAGCAAGTTCCTGGCGCAATCGAGAGATCAGGCCCTCAAACGTGTTGCGTTGATCTACAGCTTGAGCATAGAAGTGAAGTTCCTCAGTGGTTTCCGAAACAACTACTTCCTGGTAATTGATCTTCCTTTCTATTACTTGTTTGTCTTCCTCTACTTTCTCAGTTTCGACCTCTATTTCGACGCGATCTTTCCAAATCTAGAAAACAGAAAGAAGAACGGGTATTGTTAGTTTAACTAGTTTAACTAAATCATAATGAAATGTCGGAAAAAAATTAAAGACCAATATTCACTATCCTAAATAAAATGAAAATCGCTACCGATTCCGTTTCTGCTTAAAAAACTAAATTATACTATGCATTGCATTGACAATTAATATTACAAATAAAAAAAAAAGATTGCTACGATTCCAATTTGACATTGCTGATATCATATTGCCTGAGTTGATTCAAGCCATCAATTTTAAACGTTTTAAACTGAAAACTCTATCAATTAGTCTTTTAATGTGAAATTTTAAGGTAACCAATTTGAATGATTGGAAAAAGGGTTTACACTCATCGAAATAGTTTCAAACAGTTTTCACTCGTATAAAACTACTTTGCACCTCGTTCGAACTGATTAGACAAATTCTTTAATCTGTTCAAAACCAGTTTTAAACGAATTTCAAACGTGCTTCAAGCTAATGAAACCCTGTTCCAAACCAGTTTTAAATATATTTTAGTCCGGTTGAAACCAGATTTTACCTAATGTCAGACCCTCTTAAATCATGTTCCAAACTAGATACAAATCTGGCAACCTTCAACGTTTTCGATTTGAAAATGTTCAATTCAAAAAACTTTCAATATTGTAAATTCTACATTTTTTAACATTTTAGTTTCAAATAGGTACTCTTAAATTTTGAAGGCCTTGATAATAAAATAATTCGACTTATAGAAAACTTTCATTTTGAAATTAGTTTTATTTTAAATTGTTTAATTTTGAATGTTTGAATTTTAAAGGCTTCAAATTTAGAATTATTCTACTTGAGTTCTTTACTTTTTAATTCCATTCCATTTTGAATGTTTAAAATTTAAAATTGTTTAGTTTTAGGAGATGGAATATATTTTTCTGTTTATAGATTTTTGTGAAAATAGCATTTCTCTCAAATTATTGTAAAGAAACAATTATTATTGAAATGTTAATTTTAAAAGTGTTTGAAGCTTATTTTATATAGTATTTAAAATATTTAACTTTTATATTTTTATTTCATTTAGAAAATTTAGTAATTGTAGTAGATTTAAAATAAAACTAAAAATAATAATTAATATATTAAAAAATATATAATAAAATTATTTTATTATACATATAATTATTTTTTTGTAGTGCCAAACTTTCGCTCCTATGTCTTTTTTGATTGCCATAATTTGGTGCTTATGCCCTTTTTGAGTGTCAAACGTTGGCGCTTATGCCCTTTTGGCACTCCAAACTTTAACGCTTATACCCTTTTGGATTTCCAAACTTTCACGCTTATGTTTCTTTGGAATTCCAAACTTTGGCGCTTATGCCCTTTCGGAATACCAAACGTTTGGCGGGAAAAAAGTACGACGGACGGACACCAGACGGAAACTATAAGGGTTTCAGCCCAGGGCTACGAAACTCTAAAAAAACTATAAAAGAAATCTCAAAACAGCGAATGAAAGCACAGAAATTGACAGAAACTTCAATGTGAATGCACAGATTTGATTTTATTGTGAAGTAAATTAAAGTAATAACGTTTCTGATACCAAATCAGAATTGGAAAAGGCTTTCATTCTTTCTCTTGGATGTTAGTATTTAAAAAAATTGATTATTTGATCCATCAAAGTTAACTTTGAAATAATGCCTTTAAATGTTTGAGCCTCATGTAAAAGGTCAATAACTTAAAAATGGAAAGCTTTTGGCTTAGAAGAAGTTAAATTTGCAATTATTTTAAGTTAAATGGATACACAATTTGTAATATTTATAAGACTTTCAATCAGAGAGGCTATACATTTTGTACCACCCAATCTTTAAAAAGCTCTTTGAAAGATTCTGACTAAAATTTCGGTGAATATAAAACGGTCAAAACTTGAATTTGAATTTATTTCAGAACTTTTATATTCCGAATCGCTGCAATTTTTAGGTCACCAAATTATTTATACAATACTTAAACTTAAATAAACATTTCTTGTCATCACAGTACCTATTGTCGTTAAAATACGTGATTTTTATTCAGAAATAGGTGATAAAACAAAAAGTTTTATAGGTTAAATAAACATGTAAATCAATGCTTATTAACATTTTTTTAGTTAAACTAATAATAGAACTTTGTTTTTAACATGTCAGACTATAGTCATCAAATACACGATATTAATTAAAATAAATATTTAATTCCAAAATTCGAGGAATCTGAATTCAGAAGTAAAATGAAAAACAACTGAGGAACTCTAAAATTGGTTCAAGCGGGTTTGGTTCTGAATTCAGATTCCTCGAGTTTTGCAATGAAATATTTATTTTAATTAATACCTCAGAATTCCTTCAATCTCCCATTATGTCCTTTTAGGCTTAGAAACTAGAAACTCTAAGCTTACTTTTAATATGCATTTCATCAAAATCTGAGGATACATGTTTCGAAATATTCTGATTGTTAATTTTTAATTTTAAGAAACTGTAGAAAGGAGATATATTTTCGAGAAATAGTTATAACCATCGTAAATCTTGTCAAATTTTTCTTTCAAATCTATTAGTTACAAACTTTATTTGTTTTGGTTTTGACGTAATAAAATTTCATTGAAAAATGATTTACACACCAAAGTGTACCAACTTCCAACCCCCATATCACGGTACCCATTGCAGTATGGTGGTTTATGGGTTTGCACTTACCATAGGGTCCTATAGTACATACTATAATTTACCGCAGTTTGAAGAAAATAAAATTAATTAATTAATTAATTCACAAAAAAAAAACAAAATCCAAGTTTTCTTGCTAAAGCAACATAAGACACGACAGAAGTCCAAAGAATAAAATTATTCCCCTAAATAATTCCTACAAAGAAATCTGTTGATGAGTTAGAAGAAAGTGTCAAGAGACTTATTTTTATAAATTTTTGAGAGAAATAATTAAACTTTGAAGTTTTTAAAAAGAATCAGCTTCATAAAATGAAAATATTCATAACTTTGTCAACAAAATTTTTTATTAAGTGGATAAAATCGGTGTCGTCTCGTTTCCTTTTTTGTTTTTGATTTTTTTTTGTTTTGTGAATTAAAATTTTAAATACAATTTTCAATACTTTGACCATTTGAAAAAAATGTGAAAAAGACAAGGAAAAAGGTGACAAATCAGAAAAATAGATGATCAAGTCAACAAATTTCAAATTGGTGAAAAAAGGTGAATATGTGACAACCTGTGATGACTATTTTTTTTGTCTTGAAAATTATCATGAAGTATTTTGTCTTGAAAAGTATCATAACAAAAAAATGTACTGTCGGCATACAATATTTCACCACTACACATCACAGTTAAAACAATTTGTAGGAGTTCTAAAGAAACACAATGTTTTGCAAATAAAAGTCCATACACAGATTATGTTTATAAAATTTACTAATAAAAGTAACAAATGTCGAAAGACATTTATTTAGCATTAAGCATCAGTCTTAAGAAAATCTTAAGAAGGTTTAAAAAAAATGTTTTTCTAAATAATTCATAAAATGCCCACATGCACAGTGCATTTGTTTAGAAAATAATTTTTTTTTTTTGCATAATTATCAAAAATTTGTACACAAATATGTACTTGATTGCTTAATAAATTTTCAGAAATGCATACGTTACAAGGAATCAATCTCTTTCAACGACATATATTATGTAGTAATAAATTGTTTGAGAATTCAGCAAAAAAAGTATTGAAACTACAAATTTCACACAACTTGTATATTTTTTAATGCTGTCTGTCTCTTTTCTCGTTATAAAGGACTTTTTTATATTTGACCGCTTGCTCTCCAGTTACATTTTTGTTTATAACAATTAAACGGTATAAGGTACCTGCAGGTACATCAAAACTTTCACTTATAACGCGTTTAATACTCTGAAAGCATACTCGAAATAATAATTCGATTTAAATAAACGAGGAAGTCTATTTTCCTAGAAACATTTCCAAAATCTTTGAGAAATATTAAATAGTATTGGAAGTATTATATGGATTTTGAGTTAATACATAACAGGTTATAAATTTTAGAGAATTTCCGAAATTAGAAAAAGCTTCATATGAAGACATAAAAATGACAACTGGATAAGGACCAATTTTTAGAAACTCTGTTTTTAACGATTACAAGTAATTTAGGACACTATTCATCGATACATATTAGGAATGTGTAAAAATCCTTTCTCCTTTCACTCGAAAAAATGAATGTTAAAATTATGAGAATCACAACTGGATAAGGATCATTTGGTCAAACACAGAAATTTTTGTTTTAAAGATGTTTGCACCTCTTTGAAACTTTGTAAACCAAATGCATGGGACTAAACTTCATTTTGTTAATATCTTCGTAAAAAATAATTTTTTCATCATAAGTGTACTCGAAAATTAGTAATTATTTTTCAAGAACTATTTAATGAAATAATAAAATTATTATTATTATGTATTACGAAGATATTATAAAAATAAAGTTCAGTCTCATGCATTTGGTACCATTGTTTTCTTCTCAGCACACGACGAAGTGAAGTTAGTTGGCGATGAAGTAAAAATGCCTAATACATACTTCAAAATTGCAAAATTTTATATTTGAAAACCTATCACAGAAAACTTTTTTTGTTCATCCTGTAAAATTTCCTTTTTGGTCTTTATCCGGTTGTCATTCTGTCTTCATATACACTACGATGCAAAAGTTTGGATCCACTTGGAAAAAATGCGTTTTTTGTTAAATTTCAAGTCTTTTTGCGCAGCAAATGACTTTATTTCATCACTTTTGATAAATTCAACATAAACGATATTAAATTAGAACGAAATA
>JAUMHM010000083.1:46385451-46396408 GCA_032362435.1 Melikaiella ostensackeni
CGCTTGTTTACGGGTCTCAAAAGTGGTTTTTTCTTCGCGACACGGCCTATCATGCCGATCGAAATCAAGCGACGTTGAACAGTAGCATTTAATATTGGCTTTGAGAGTATTTTATTCACTTCGGATGCAATTACTGGTGCAGTTTTGAACCAATCTCGTTCGGAACTCACCAAAATGTGTCGGTCAATGAGTGGAGATGTTTTTTTTGGTCTTCCAGAGCGTCTACGGTCGTCATGTGTCTTGGTTTCAGCGAATCTGCCCAGTGTGGTTTGGACGCCCTTTTTCGAAACTCCCACAATTCTCGCTATTTCACGTTGGGATTTACCTGTTTTGTGTAAAATTTGAATTTGAGCACGTTTTCTTTTGACATTTCTTTGGATTACAAAAAAAAACAGGCCCAAGGAGTGCTGAAAACAATGGAATGGCCATCGCAATCGCCTGATATAAATCCCATCGAGCTTCTATGGGATGAATTAAACCGAGAAGTCCGAAAAATGCACATTACAAGTGAAAAAACCTTGTGGGAGTGCCTAAAACGCGCTTGGAATGGTCTAAACCCCGAAACGCTACAAAAACTGGTTCGTAGAATGCCCAGAATCTGCACAGCAATCATTAAATCCAAAGGTCGTTACTTCGATGGAAAAAAGTTAATTTGAGTCTTTTTCATTTTTTGTGATTTTTTTTTGCTTAAAAACCAAAAATATTTATGTATTTCGTTCTAATTTAATATCGTTTATGTTGAATTTATCAAAAGTGATGAAATAAAGTCATTTGCTGCGCAAAAAGGCTTGAAATTAAAAAAAAAACGCATTTTTTCCAAGTGGATCCAAACTTTTGCATAGTAGTTATAATACTTGAAATAATTTTGGTAGTATTAAAAAGTATTAAGTTATGTCAACAATATATTGCAACTTACATTCAGTTTCTTAGCCTTGGCCCTTTCTTCAGCAGCTTTCAGAGCCTTGTAGTGTTCACCTTGCTCCAAGAAGCTGGAAACAACAGCTAGACCCTCTTCAACAAGCGCCACAGATATATTGACACCGTCGACGAACAACCAGCCAATGAATCCACTTCCCTTGGACTCCATGTTCTCGACCTGAATGTCTACATCCTTTTGCAGACAATGTTCCCTGGTGAAGTTCAGAGCTTCTTCTCCGTAGGGTTCACCTTCTCCGCTTCCAGCTCCTGGAGTGATACGTGGTGCACGTGGAGCTTTTACACCAGCTAATAAAAATGTGATGAGGCAGTATTCTTTAGGTACAAAGAGTTTGACGCGAGAGCCGCTGGTGACGAATTCCACCACGCCTTTAATTTCACGGGCTCGCTTCAATGACTGCAAATGAGATTTTGCCGCAGCAGGATCGTTAGAAACGTCTCGTATTCTCTGTAACGGAACATCCTTCTTTGCATGGAGACCATATTGCGATTTTTCTGCTTTGCTTTCGGCAGCTAAAAGCTCGCTATAGTGAATGGAACGCTGATCATCATTTTGTCTGTATTTAACAACTGTTGCGAGTCCCTTGGATACCATCATTTCAGCAATGTTACTGTAAAAAGAAATTTATCACATAAATTGAAAAGAGTAACATTTTACGTCAACTGTTCAAGAAATCAACTGAGTGGGATAAAACTCACACTTTCCCGATGGTAACTGTGCAGCAAGTCTTCTCAGGGAAGTTATCCTTCGCTGGTTGAATGTAGTCAACACAGACTTTCACCAGTTTTCCAATAAGTTTTTTACGCAGAAACTCTCGGGCTTCAAACATCCAAGGGATATCGTAGAGAGGTCGAAAATCTTTCTGTTTCAATACTTTGCCATCCTCGCCTTGGAACTTCTTGTCCCTTGGAGGCGGCCTAATACTGCTTAGAAAGACTTTCTTAATTTCTCCTGATTGTGATTTCACGATAATTGCATCGGCATTGGCAATTTCAGTGACAATGCCACTGAATTCTGATACTTCTATGCTTGAGGTTGGGGGCTTGTAGTTTCTCCACCTTCTCAGTTGTTTATCCTTAGCGGATTTTTCGGCGCTCTGATACTGTTTCAACACGTCCGCTTTCATTTGGTTGTTCATAGACCAACTCACGCATTCTGCGAATCCAGAGTTCAAGAGTAATTCTGCAATGTCTCCTGAAAATTAATAATAAAGGGACAAATTAAAACATAGGATAAGTAAATAATAAAGTCTTCGTATTAGGCAAATGAAAATAATTTTTAAATAATTGTAAAACTCACCTCTAGGATGAATAATTCTGCCAACAAAGTTGTTACTGTTAATGGAGTAGAGTATTATGTCAACAGTCCTCTGCAAAAGCTTGGATTCAACATAGAACTGAGCTTCCTTCGCAAGAGATTTTTCTTCACTCTCAGCTTCAAGTTTAGGACACCTAATTCCAGCCATGTCGAGAGTAATGTAGTAAAAGTCGGGCAGAAGGAAAGCCCTCACGGTCGAACCATCTCGCACATGTTCGATAACAGCTTTGACAGGTTTTCCTCCCAGCCTATCTACTAAACCTCGCGGACTTTCGATGGTCCATTTGATGTCGCGTATATGAGCAGACAACGGTTCACTCGACCATTTTCCCTTTTCAGCAGATTTTGCTGCATTTTCTAAATCTTGCAACCGCTGCAGCTCTGGAGTAACGTTGCGAGTATCTGATTTCACGGATACCAGACCTTCGGCTACGAGTTGTTCCGCTACACTTGGTCCACTTGTGTCTGGAACAAATATATTACATTCTTAACTGACATGAATAACAGTTTGAAACATACCATCACTAATAAGATTTTGTGAAGATTCTATACAATGTTAATTGTATATTGTTTTGACTTGTTGAAAAATTTGTTCTTATTGCCTTGAAAAAGGCGTAGAATGAACACCGAAAAGTTGGTAGATTTTTTGTAAATATTTTTTGATTTTGATTAAAAAAAATAAAAATAAAAAGAGGGGAATTTGGAGGTTGTCTTCTTTTTCTTTCCTCTTTTTTTACTTTGTTTTTAATTTGAAGGGAGACATTCAAGACTATTGTCCAATATTGATTGTTAGATTCTTGGATTTTTTTAATTTCCAAGAAAATCGTAGTTAAATTTGAATGTTGGACGTTAAAGAGGAATTTAAATTTTGATTTATTCTGAATTTATTGCTTCCTCATAAAGGATGATTTTCGATGAAAATTTTCGAACTTCATTTTTTTACATATCTTGACACAATTCGACCTCAGGAGTCCGAAAATGAGGTTTTAAAAAATGCCCGTGTGCGCATGTCAACAATACTCTTTTTATGATAACTTGAAAACAAGTAGAGCTAGGATCATAAAATTTAAAGGGATTTTAGTCCTGAATAACGTCCAGTATTTGCCAAATTTGGAGCTGGATCAGACCAAAATAAATTTTTTTTTTTCGATTTTACAATTTTTCGAAAATCGTTTTAGATGTGAATTTTTTTGCAATTTGGATTATATTAGGGGAAAAAAATTATACGTAGATTTTAATGAAATACATCCTTTTTTAACAAAAAAGGTTGAGGTTCATTAATTAAATACGCAAGAATGACAAAAAATAAATTTAAAAAATTCGAAATATTAAGAATTTTTATCACAGTATTGGCAGTAATACTAGGCTCTGTAACCCGAATTTTTTCAAACACAGGGTGGTATTTAGTTGATATAATTCAATAGAATGATTATAGCTATCTCAATAAAAAAATTCTCAATAAAAAAATATTAGGAATATAGCAACATGATAAGTACGAAATTTGTTCATTTTGACAACATGAATCGATTGATGTATTTAGAAGCACTCTATGACCAAACAAAGTTATGATACGTACAGATTTGTAAATTTTCTTAACGCTTGTAACAGAAAAACTTTCTTAATTTTGAGAATATACCAATATTGGAAATACTAATTTATTCGTTATGATGAGAAAAATAAATTATTTAATAGGCCTGTATGCCAAAATAAAATTATGATATATACAGCTTTGTTAATTTGTTTAACGTTCAAAAGATAAAAATGCTCAATTTTTGAAATAGACCAATATTTTAAGTATAAAATTGATTCGTTTCGATAAAATCAATTTATTGAACTATATAAAAACTTTATATGACATATAAAAAATAAATAATAAACAACGCAGGCGAAATCGCCTTTTCCATCCCCTCGGACTTCTTTTACAATTCAAAATCCTCTTTTCCATCCTTTTAGACTTCTTTTGCAATTCATAATCTCCTTTACACCCCCTCAGACTCCTTTTGCAATCCAAAATCCCCTTTTTCATCCCCTTAGACTCGTTTCACAACCCAAAATCCTCTTTTGCATCCTCTCAGGCTCCTTTCACAATGCAAAATCACTTTTACACCTCCTCAGACTCATTTGCAACCCAAAATCTCCATTTCCATCCCCTCAGATTCTTTTGAAAATCCAAAATCCCCTTTTCCATTCCCTCCGTCTCCTGTTACAATCCAAAAAAGCCTTTTCAACCCCCCTGAATCAATAAATCTTTTAAAGAATTATTTATTCGGGAAGTACCTGTAATAAAAAACCATAGCAAAATCTTGGAAATTAATAGAGATACTGGAATTAAAATTTTTCCATATTCGCTAACAAAAAAAAAACTTGAGAAAATATAACTTTTACTACCAATATAAACTTTATAAGTGAATGGTAATTGAATGGATATCACTTTCAGGTACTGCGTCCTCATTCAATAAAGTTGATCATAGAAGTCTTTTATTAGGATCATGGGAAATAGAATAGTCCGATTTTTGTCAAAGAATTATATCTTTATAACGAAACAATCCTCTATGCGAAAGCACAGTATTTATGAAATGATCACAATTAAAGATACATCATACAATGAAAGCGCCCAAACTACTTTGTGATGGATTTTTAAAAATTTGTATTGTATATACATTATTTCAAAGGGTTTAGAAACAATTAAATATTTACCTTTTCCTAGCCAGACGTTGCCGTAAATTCTGTTATTTACGGTCTTTTCTTCGACGAAAGTCACGATTTCTCCAATCAGTTTCTTGCGAAGAAATTCTCTAGCTTCCCAAGCATAGGATTCGTCTTTCGTCTCGTCCGAGCTATAAAAGTTAAATTATTTTTTTAAATAATATAAAAAGTAGCAAGGTTTTTGATAAAAAAATAATAATGTGTAGAACTTAAAAGAACTTGTTTTTTGACAAACAAGGTATATGTACTTACTTTCCTATTGCTCTACGGGCTAGTTTGGGGGCAATAATGTTGGAAAGGCAGATTGTTTTTTCAGGAGGAGGTCCATCCTTGGGTTGATCTCGGATCGTAATCGTATCTCCAGATAAAATCTATAACAAAAGGCTTTATTTCTTAATTCATTATATAAAATATAATTTTGTTTTTGAAATTAATTAGGACCTTTGGCAAGTATTTGTAAAAGCATGGTACTGATCAAAGTCTAACTTGCGCTTCCAATTATTTGTCTAAATTCCCAATTAAGGTTATTAAATAATTGTCGTTAAATAGAAAATAAACATCCTTGCGAATATTTTTCAAGTCAATCAAAAGATGCAAAGTTATTTATAATTAAGACTGAATAATTTTCCACACTTTACATGAGTTTGCAACATATCCCATATGTTTAATACACAAAAGTGAAGGATATTTTTAGATCTGAATTTTAACTTAAAAAAAAAATAATAAAGCTGTCTCAACCACAAGTGACTATCACTATAAATAGATTCTCCAAATAAAAAATGAATAAATTCTATATTAAGTTCGATCGGAGCAAGATCCAAGTTCTTGACCTTTTATTGTACAAAATCGCATACTTCTTGCAGACCAACTATCAATAAAAAAATAAAACACAAATAAAACTAAAATTAGCAGCTTGAATAAAAACTTTCGAAATTATAGAAAATGTCATGACAAGACTCATTAAACCCAGTAAAACACCTCTAATGGGAAAAAGTTTTACCATATGTTCAACTGAAGCTACACAATGTTCTTATCTGATTTTACATGAATATGAATTAGAAAGTATTGGCTTTAAACGCGAAAGATTATACTTTTTAGGAAAAGAAAACAATCTACGACAAGGAATCTTCTCTCACAAAAATTGATAAATTCAATTAAAGCACTCACCTGCTTAACGATTCCAATTTTACGGGAGACTACCTGCGGTGTGCTCATGGTGCGTTGAGAAAGATTTAGCCGAAAGTCGAGAAATTGATCAGGTTATCAGTCACAGCGACAGTACCGATCCGTTTCAAATTGTACGCTTTCGTCCTACTTTAATAGTCGAGATCCTGGTGAAGAACTTAGTAATAAGTTGACATGGTGAAGGAAAGGAATGGTCGATGCGTTCAAGATCACTGTGTATTTCGGAGCAAATTGGAGCAAATTTGGCAATTTGGATTAGTGGCACTAGCGCGATCTACGCTAGCTAGCACATTGCTCAAATGTTCATTTAGACGATGGTGATGTGGCAACACGCGGACACTCTGTCACGCGATTACAGCGCGCCCTACTGTTGCATGCGTGGATACTGGATACTGTTCTGTTGTTAATTTCTTATAGTTGACATTTGACATTGTTGTAACTTTCGAACCGGTTAAAACTGTTAAAACTTATGTTGCGGACGTTTTTCATTTCAAGGACTCAATTTTATCAAATACTGAACTATAAATGTAGTATTTAAATTTCCAGTTCCAAGGGTTTCAAAAAAGTTTGATGCTTGACGGTAGTAAATTATTTATCGACGGAGGAGTTTGTATTTAAACCTAGCAATGTGCCGTTTCAGAAATTTATACTTTTTGAAACTTTCAGCTGGAAGTTTCATTAAAAAGTTTCAAAGTCAGTATGAAACTTTTGAGACTTTCGCATTTTTTGCTATATTTATAATAATTATAGATGAGAAATGCATAATTTAAAACTGTTTTAATATTGAATAAACTGAGTCAGAACTAACATAACTTTATCAAGTCGAAGAGGGAAGGGTTAGGTTATGCCAATAAAAGCGCCAGAGTTTGAAATTTTTATCATGATTGATAATCATTCAATTCGAACACATTTTATAAATTTTGTACATAAGACTTATTTATGTTTCATACATTATTTTATTATTAGTTTCTAACTGCCGTTTCTAGTAAAAAAAGATTAATTTTCTACCAAAAGAGATGAATTTTCAACCAAATGGTCGAATTTTTAAATAAAAAAGATTAAATTTCAACCACAAAAGTTGCATTTTTAATTAAATAGCTGAATCTTCAAGACAAACAGACAAATTTTTATAAGACAGTTGAATTATCTACCGAAAAGATGAATTTTCAACGAAGAACTTTTCTACAAAGAAAAAAGGAATTTTCAACCAAGAGGGACGAATTTTCTATCCAGAAAAACGAATTTTTAACAAAATCTTTGAATTTTCAATCTATAATATACAGATGAATTAAAAAAAAATGAATTGTCAACCAAACAGTTGCCTTTACAACCAAATATAGTTGAACTTTCAAGAGAAAGGGACGAATTATCAATAAAATAGTTGAATGTACAACCTAAAAAGATGAATTTTCAAACAAATAGTTGAACATTCGATCAAAATAATAAATTTTTCAAGCCAAAACGACGAATTTTTAAAAAAGCATTTGTATTTCTGAGCCAAAGAGGCGGATTTTCAACCCAAAAATATAAATTTTTAACCAAAAAGTTAATTTTTAACCAAAAATAGAATAGTTAAAATTGCAGTTTAAAAAATTTATTTTCAACAAAAGAGTTAAATTTTCAACCAAAGAGATGGATCTTCAACTAATAAAATGAATTTGTAACAAAGTAGTTCAACTTTGAATGAAGTACTTGAATTTTCAATCAAGAAGATTAATTTTCTAGCAAGAAAGACGAATTTACAACAAAATACATGAATTTTCAACCAAACAGTTGAATTTTCACCTAAAAACGATCAATTTTCAAACAAAAATGGATTAGTTATATTTTCAATTAAGAAAATTAATTTTTAACAAAACAAAAACGAATTTTCAAAAAAAAAAAAAAAATTAAAATCTTCAACCAAATAGTAGAATTTTTAACCAAAAGAGATGAATTCTGAACCAAAAGTATAATAGTAGACTTTTCATTTGAGAAGAAATAACTTTCGAACAGAAATAATTGAATATTCTTATTGGGTTCGGAATTCATCTCCTTTGGCTAAAAATTCTGTTTGGTTGAAAATTTAATTATTTTGTTGAAAATGCAACTGTTTTTTTAAAAAGTCATAGTTTTGGTCAAAAATTCAACTACTTGGTTGAAAGTTGAACTATATTTTGTTGAATGTTGGACTCTTTTGTAGAAAATTCATTTTTTTTCTACTGGAGATTCATCATTTTAGATGTAACTTCTTCTCTTTGATTGAAATTTTAACTATTCATGTTGAAAGTTAGTTTTCTTTTTTTGTCGAGAGATAATTTTTTTAACTGAAAATGTAACTATTGCATTTTTTGTTGAAAATTGATATTTTTTAATTGAAAATTGATCTTTTCTTGTTAAACATTCATCTATTTGGTTGAAAATTTATCTTTTTTGGTAGAAAGTTAATTTACTTGGTTGAAATTTCATCTTTTTTGGTTAAAAATGTAACTGTTTGGTCGATAATTAATCTGTTTTGTTTATAGATCCAACTTTTTTAAATTATAGTCTTTTGTGGTTGAATTCAACTTTTTTTGATTTTAAATTAAAAACATCTTTGGTTGAAGTATCAACTATCACATGTTTTGTTGCGAATTCATCTTTTTGGTAGAAAATTCAACTATTTGGTTTGAAATTAAACTATTTATTTGAAAAATGTAACTATATGGTACAAAATCAACTTTTTTGTTGGAAAATCATATTTCCATGTTGAAAATTCAACTGTTTTGTTGATAATTCGCATTTTTGGCTTGAAAATTCAACATTTTGGGAAAGAATTAAACTATTTGGTTGAAAATTAACATTTTAATTTCGTTAAAAATTTCATCGGTCATACATTTCGCATTTTAAAACTTTCAAAGTGAATTGAATTTCCAAATGAGACTTTGAACAGCACATTTAGAGTGATTTACCGGTCATGTGTTATAAATGGGTGAATGCGGTAAAACTCAAAGTATGAAGAAATAATGAATTAAAAGTGATGAAATACATTTTTAGACCATTTTTGCAGGCCACTTGCATTGAGATACAAGAATCATTGTAAGATGCGCAAAAAAGAGACTAAATAATAACGAAATACGTGTTTGAACTGCAACATAGCCAGCAAATCTTAAACCTTTTACGCGGCTTGATTTTGAAAACAAGAATGGCTAAGTTATAAACAACTTAACATTAACATGTAAATCAAGAATATTCAGAAGAAACTTTTTGTATTAAAAGTATTATGAAAAGAAAAAAAATCCTATTCCCTTTAATCGACTTCGCAAAATTTAACGGAAAGGTATTAAGAAATTAAAAAATTTAAGAATATAAAACTTTCAAAACACTAAATTGATTTGAATTAGCTGGCTTTTTTTCTCGTTAATAAATACATATATAATGAAAATTGTAAATATGTAATTGATAAAAAAAGAGTCGGTAGAAATTATTTGAACATCAGAGAACATATATTTATTTATATTTTGAACTTATATCTTAATTTTAATAAATAATTGTAATATAATATGGCTTTTCATGTCACAACGTATATTAAATTGTAATTGCCTTATATGAAAATGTATCCATATGTGTTATATTTGAGTAAATTTTATATAAACTTTTGTACCAGAGCTCCATAAATAATGCTTACAATTATTTAAAATTGCTAAACATAAAAGTTCAACTTTAACACATATTATATTTGATGAAATCTATTATTTCTAAGAACTGCTTATCTTTTTCTCTGTTTTCTTCTTTATTTCATTATATAATACAATTCTTTACTGCTTCACAAGTAATCAATTATAATTAAGAACATAATATCCAACGCGTAAATCTGCCTTCGCAAATTCCCTTTATTTTTCAGGCACTGTAATATGATTTATATTAATTATTCTATTCGGATAGCTTAATTGTAAGGTCTCATAATTTAAATAATATATAGGAGAAAGAAACTTCCGTCCTAAAAACAGGTTCTAACCTTGCAGAGTTTTGCATAAAATGATACCACAATAATGTAATTTTATTATTTTTTAATGATATTGCGAGAATAAGGCAAATTTTAATTTTTCTTGAAATTTTAAGTAGCATTCCTTTAGAATCGTAACAACTTGATATCAGCATGGTTGCTCACATAATTCGTTCGCTTTGTGATGGAAAATTAATATATGGAACAAATTCTAAGACACCTTCTTCATAGTGAAATAATATGCTTTTATAAAAGTTTTATCGTTACTTATTCCCCTGATTATTGTTGCTGAACTAATATTTAACTGATTACTCATTGAAACTCAGAAACAACACTTTCAAAATCACCGTCTGATACACCTAAGGTTTGAGGTTATAATACCGTGTTTTTACTTTAATAGTAGAACTTTGAACTTTTAGGACAAATGCTTCTGTAATTATATTTTACGGACATGCAACTTCATTTGCATCATGAATTAGCATTCAACAAATGGACATGTGAATCAAGGTGCTTTTACACCACTGCATGCAAACGGAAAAGCCCGTAAGAGGGAAAGAGATGAAGAGCAGTTTTTCCACAGTCTATCTCTTTCACTCTTACGGGCTTTCCCCCTTGCATGCAGCCATGTATATTGACTTTACTAAAAACGAGCAGTTTTCTGTCGGATGTACATAATGCATTGAAATGCTAAATTTTCTCGAGGCGCGGCGCTAGTAGAAATATGCTGTAACAAGCGGAACTCAATTGACGCGCGAAAAGTCCGAACATTTGAAAATCAGATTCAAAACAGTAATCAAAAGTTTCAAATTATATCCAGTCCCCATGGACGGCGAGTACGTTTCCACAAT
>JAUMHM010000083.1:46396508-46408190 GCA_032362435.1 Melikaiella ostensackeni
ACTAATAAAAATAAAATCCAAACAAAATATAAGTGAAATAAATAATAGTAAAAAATAAAAAAACTCTATTATAATTTCAAAATTCAGAATAGCGGAGTCAGTATTGCGACCAGCAGGTTTTTAAATTATCGAATTCCTTTGAAATTCATCTCATAAAGGTATTTTGAGTCATTGATTCCAAATTTGATATTGAAATTTCAAAATTTAAGATGCCGTATCCAATATGGCGGTTAAGATATTTTAAAAATTATTAGATCTTCTTGAAATTGATTTTATGAAGTTATTGTGAATTACTGATTTCAAATTTGCCATGAAAGTTTGAAAATTCAAAACGAAGGATCCAATATGTGGGCCAAAATATTTTTAAAATTATCCGATTTTTTTGAATTTTATTTTTTGAATGTATTGTGAGTCACTGATCCCGAGTTCGATTTTATAATTGGAAGATTGAAAATTGCGGATTCAATAAGGCGACCAATAGATTCCAAAAATTATCGGATTTCTTTGAAATTCACTTTGTGAAGGTATTTTGAGCATCTTATTAAGAATTTTATATTATAATTTCGAAACTCAAAATAAAGGATCCAATCTGGCGACCAACAGATTTTGAAAATCGGATTTTTTTGAAAATCATTTAGTAAAGGTATTTTAAGTCTCTTATTTCGAATTTGACTAAGCTCTAAAACTCTAAATGAATCAAACTTTTAACAAACATAAATCTGAACTCATGAAAAATAAAATCCAAACAAAAAATAAGTGTAATAAATAAAAATAAAAAAATAAACTCTATTATAATTTCAAAATTCAGAATAGCGGAGTCAGTATGGCGACCAGCAGGTTTATAAATGATCGAATTCCTTTGAAATTCATTTTGTAAATGTATTGTGAGTCACTGATTTCAAATTCGATTTTATAATTGGAAAATTGGAAATTGCAGAATCAATATGGCTGTTTAACAGATTCCAAAAATTATCGGATTTCTTTGAAATTCATTTTGTGAAGGTATTTTGAGCATCTTATTAAGAATTTGATATTATAATTTCGAAACTCAAAATAACGGATCCAATCTGGCGACCAACAGATTTTGAAAATCAGATTTCTATGAAAATCATTTCGCAAAGGTATTTTGAGTCACTTATTTCGAATTTGACTAAACTTTTATACTCTGAATGAATAAAACTCTATACAAAAAAATCTCAACTAATAAAAATCAAAATCCGAATCAAATAAATAAATCAAACTTAAAAATAAATAAACTCTATCATAATTTTAATATCCAAAATAACGCAGCCAATATGGCGACAAACAGAGTTTAAAAATTATCGGATTTCTTTGAAATTCATTTCATGAAGGTATTCGGAGTTACTGATTTCAAATTTGATATTAAAACTTTCCAATTCAAAATGACGGATGACTACATAAGATATGATCTGACTTTCAAATTGTTTAATTGCATTGCAATCATTTATTTGTACTGCATAACAAAGTTACTGGACACAAAAACTGTCCAACACATGAACTCTGTATAATTTTCTCCTCAAAATGACATTTTTACTTTTTACTTAACCCGCAGTTTCAAACAAATTATTCAAATAATTGTGATTTAAGTAATTGAAAAATCAGATTCTTTTTTAGGGAAAATCACCTTTCAATAAAAGGCGCTCATCCCAATATTAACTTTTTTATTAAAGCTATGGGTCTGCCAATGGGCCTTAACAGTTTTGAAAATTGTTCATAATTTTATCATTCGTTTATCAATTTTCAATTTATTACAATTTTTTGTCACTAAGCTTTTTTGTCACCAGCTTAATAATTGACAAGAAAGATTTTAGTAGGAAATATTTTTTGTCTACAACAAATTGATACACTGAATTATTTGTTCAAATGAATTGTGTACAGCAATGAAGTGAAATATTAAATGATCTCTTTGTTGTTTGAATCTATTTTTAATAATTTTGATCATCAACGAAATCATTTAAGTAATTTGTTCAGAGATAAAAACTCATGTTGTTGGAATGGCTTATTTTCCCGCTGTATTTGTTTATATATTATTGAATTTAGAGAGAAATTTTAAAATCAGCTCCAACAGTTTTCTTATAAATCTAACGCAGATCATTCCTAAAAAAATAACTTCCAAATCCGTCAAGAATTACAGGTTAGAGATTATTTTGAACTGTAAATGCCAGATCCGTCCCAGTGTACGGTCACGGCTAGTACTTGGCGCTCAAACGCTGACTTCGTTCTTTGCCATTTTTTTTGCAATTTATAAAAACGAGCAAAAGTGAGCCGACCTTTTTTCAAGTAAACACCTTAAGAAACAATTTGTCGTATTCAACTTTTTAATAAGTAGGGGTACCCCGGGGAACCTTTGAAAGGCAGTAGACACTTTACTACAGTACTAATTATTTATTGACATTAATATTGCTGAAATGGGCTGAAAAATGATTTTTTGAAGTCAATTATTTTTTTACTCGTCCATGCCTCTGCCCTTACGAGTCTCTGAGGAAATCAATCCTGAATCAAAAAAAAATCTAAAATTGGTGAGCCTCGTTTTTTGATTTGACCCCATTGGGCGACGCAGCGGGATTACCTAAGCGTCGGATGTTCCTTGGGCCTCAACCCATCCAAATAATAATAATAATAAAATCCTATCAAAAATTATTTTTCACCATATTAAAATTAATAATTTCATATAATAATTGGTGTACTTAGTTAAATTCGTATTGTTTAAGATGGTGTGTAGGTGTATTTATAGATAATCACTATAATTAAGATCATTAATTTGAGTTACAGATACTTGCATCATAACAAAAGAGAATGGATTCTTTACGTGTGCGTTCAATAAACCTGAAACACATCAATTCGCTTCAAAACTAGGTGCTTTCAGATCTGGTAAATATATGTTAATTCTTCAATTAACTTGTCAACGTCTATAAATATTTGACAAAATTTTGATTTTATCATACATAAAGAATCAGATTGATCATTGTTATTATTATTTAATCATCTACAGTACTTTTTCAGCTTCAATGTTTGTTTCACTCTCTACTCTTTTATAGTTTACGAAGATTTTGGTTTTTACAGGAGCCTGCGTAAAGGCAGATGGTTATGCTAACGGTGATCTAGCCTGGAAATGTTCTTATGGTAACTAGTCAAAATCATGAAGAATATTTGACTACTCATCCCGTTATATGTGTAAACTATATAGTACTCTCGCTTGTATTCATTCATACTAATATAATAGAATAGGATAGAGGTTTTTAAGAATAATTTGTGTTTGAGAATTTATCTATACAAAAAATAAAGACAGTTTATCCGCAAACTAGCAACTTGAAACACGAAGATAAATCATTTTTTATAAAAATAATAATTAATCTCACAAGGTTGCCTTCTATTAAATCTTCAAATTCTAGTTATTTTTTTTCCTTCGACTGATTATTTAGCTTGCATCTACAGCTATAGGTAATTAGCGGGAACAGTTAATTATATAACATATATATATATATAATTATAACATATATGTAACGTTCGGCAGCCTTGACGTTTTTGAAGTATAACTTTGAGACGAATGGCATTTTTTCATCGCACCGATTTACATGTTAGTCAGAAGGGTTGCTCGTATAATCTTGTACGGACACATACGTGATTCCCCTGATTCCTGATCATTCAAGTGACCGTCAAGCGCAGTGTTGTTTGGAGGAAGCAAGGTGGCTCACCGTATTAGGTAAGTTATTGTTATACCTACAATATTGTGGCGTGACGTGACGTCTAACAGGTGTTTTATTGTCCTAAGGAATCCTAAAGTATGTTAAAAAGATAGCTGCGCTATCCTTTGTCTATGTGTGCATTTCCGTTGACGAATGCTTTGTGTTACATATATGGTGCATTGCGTGGTTTAGTAGTCCAATCAATTACATATAGAAGTAAATGATTCTTCTTTCAAATTCTCTTGTTTTCACTTAGAATGCATGAATTTTGAGTTTTTAGATTGTGTTCTGATAACTTTGTGTTTTGACGACCGTTCATAAAAGAGTTGAAATATATGTTGCAACATAAAAAAAGAATTCAAGTTCCACGGCCTATTTTCTGCACCTATTTGTTTCTCAACTCTGACACTTCACGATGTGCTTGAAGTCTTCGAAGATGAAGATATCAAAGAAATATATATGGTTCCTCCCAATGCCAACGTGGGTTCTGTTGAAGATTCCGGCAATGAGGATGCTGGAGGGACAGTTGGCAATCTTTCGGGCCGGCAACTTTTGACTGAAGCGGAAGTAGTTCTTCGAAATTTAGAAAGTTGCAGCAAGAGCTGTTGTCGACCTGCATGTAAGAAACTGAAATCAGGTAAAATATCACAGAAGCCTGAGCCTGCAAGAGGAGGAAAACGCGAAAGAGTGGCATCCTGTCAACCTACATCCAAAAAACTCAACTCAGGTAAAAAATTACAGAAACACGGGCCTGTAAGAGAAGGAAAAATCAAGAAGGTGGCGCCCGTTGCAGATGAAGATAATTCAAGCGATGGAGGGGATGTGCCATCTAGCTTTGACAAAGAATGTATCTTGCCTCAAAGCGCTGCGAAGAGAAGAAGGGCACGAGGTAAAAAAAACAGTTACTCCTGCTGACACCAGAGAAAGAAGAGATATATTAAATTGCGATCCGGTCTTTGCTCACTTGAATGTAACCCATCTGACAGGGAAGACATACGTGGAAACTCTTGACCTTATTTTCGATGATGAGTTTTATACACTTTTGACAAATGAATCAACCCAATACGCCATGTTTAAAAACTGTCCGAACCCCGAAATATCTAAGGGTGCGATGCGTATATTCATCGCTCTCCTTCTGATATCAGGGTAGAGTAGAGTCCTGGACAAACGCGCATACTGGGAGGAATGTAAAGATGTCCATAATCCTATGGTTGTACGTGCTATGCGCAGAAATACGTTCTTAGAAATTTCTAAATTTCTTCAATGTGCTCCTAATACCGATACAAATGTAAATGATGAAATGTATAAACTGGGCCTCTGATCTTATTCCAACAGAGAAAGTTTTGCGATTTGATGATTTTAAAAAGAGATTACGATTATGACGAGAGTATGATACCCTATTTCGGGTCCCATGGCTGTAAGCAATTTGTCCGAGGTGAGCCCATTAGGTTTGGTTACAAGGCGTGGTGTCTAAACACAAGCCAAGGGTATTCAGTCGACTTTGACATTTACCAAGACAAAAGTCCTGAAGAAAAAGCAGATTACGACAAAAGATTTGGAAAGTGTGCGGCTTCACTCGTTCACATGCTGGACTGTTTGTCGGAAGATATAAAGCCACTTTCTTTGATGTTTTATTTTGATAATCACTTCACTGACATAAATCTTTTAAAAGAACTAAAACCTCGTGGGTACGGAGGTACAGGGACCATGAGAGAAAATCGTGTACACAAGGATTGTTCTATCAAACCTGCGGTCAGTATGAAGAAAGAAGCAAGTGGATCTTTTGATTACAGATCGTCAAACGATGATGCTATAATTGCCCGTTGGGTTGACATTCCTGTTGTAACAGTAGGTTCCACTGTGCACGGTATCAAACCTGTAACAAATGCAACACGTTACTCACAGCAACATGAAGAAAGAATTCAAGTTCCACGGCCTAATCTCTTCACTCAGTACAACAAGAATATGGGAGGTACGGATAGGGTAGATAAAGATGATGTGTTCCTTTACCGAATTTCATTCCGTAATAAGAAGTGGTGGTGGCCAGTTTTTATTTGGTTACAAGATGTTAGTATCTGTAATGCTTGGATGTTAGCAAGGAGTGCTGGTGACAATGTCAGTCAACTCACCTTCAGGAGAACCATTGTGCAAACTTACCTGAAGCGCTATGGAGTCGCTCTGAAGACACCAGGGGTGATACTAATAAACGTCTTGAGTAGAGTGCTATGAACATAAGGCATGACAACAAGGGTCACTCCGTAGTATGGATCCCGAATGAGAAGCGTCTACGATGTGCTTACGAATATTGTACTTCCAGTAGCTTCAAGGAATGTCTAAAATTCGATGTTGGATTGTGAGTTGGTTTTTTTCTTGATTTCCACGTTTACCGTGAACAGTGAGATGTAATTCGTAGGCTCTTTTACTGCCTACAGCATTTTTAATTCATGACTTCTATTTATACTTTAATGTTCGATGATTGCAAATAAGAATAATTGGCAAAAAATTCCGTTACAAAAGTCCCGTTAAGTACAAATGTATCATATAGCCAACCGAAGTGTTCAAGCGTTATTTTAATACGTGTTCTCTAATAAAATGAGATGCAGATATTCGTATATCGTTTTTACTCCTCATCAAAACGTGAAAGAGTATGTTATTGCATAAAAAATGCTACAGCGCATTAAAACTACACCTTTGTAACAAATAATAGGTGTAGTACACAGCTGATCATCATTAAAAACCGATATTGACAAAAGTTACTCATTTGACTACTGAACCGCCCAGCGTTACATATATGTCACAGCCTATTACTCAGAAATGGTGACAGATAATGAGCTGGAATTTTAGTTTTGGTATACACTGCACCTTGGGAATAACATGCTTCAAAATCTTAAAAATCAGAGAAAACAATTTTTAAAGGCGGTAGAGGGTTACAGCGACAAGTGAGTAAACACTCAGAATCGCTTATATAGTCTCTGAACCCGGCACACGTACGAAAGTATATGCCCGGAGAGTCGCGATGTAAATAACTTCTGATACGGTGCTGACTGTCCAAGTGAAGACCTTGAGTATAGGGCATCAAGAAAAGTAATAAATAATAATAAGTTATTCGAATCAAGATACTTTGTTACCATGCACTTCAAGTAATGTGTCCATCTGAATAATAGGAGAAGCATGGCCGTTGTTAGTCAAAGCTTTCTCAACATTAACCAGTGAATAAATTTCGGCATACAAAGGAGACATTAAGGAAAGAGCAGCTATTTTTTTCTGCATGATCCTAACACTTTCGCATCAACTGATATGCTGAGGCACTTTTTCTGAAGATTTGGGAGATATTTTCCTTAAATCGAATAAGTACCTGCTGTGATTATCTTTTGAAAAGGTCAACAACAACGGTCACACAAGTTTCTTTTTCTTTTCATGATGTCAAATTGATGTTTATATATATATATATATATATATATATATATATATATATATTGCTATGAGAAAACCAAACTATTTCGGTATGTCAGTATGTGAAAATAATCTGCGATAAATCACCGATGCACTAAATACTCATCAAACAATCATTCAATCAAACCTATGGTATTTCATACAATAGTAAGCCGCAAAATTTTTGGAGGGAATTTTTCGAGGAATAACAAGAGTCTTACAACATTAGGATTATATAAAAATTGCAACTTTTGTCTGAAGAGGAATAAAAATCGTAACACTCTGAATATTTATTGTTCAGTAAACAAATTGAGGTTGAAATATTTCTGTCTGAGGTTCGCCTTCAGTTCTCTTCCAAAATTAGGGAAACAAAGTCTATGGCTTTCTGTTTCTGTTTGTTAAATTTGGAAGAAAAATTTTCAAAAACATAAACTCTAACAAAGTCATCTTGTGTAACAGAACATTGCACAAAAAGTCTTTGAAGCAAGTCAAGAATGTATTCGTGGATGAAATGTTTTATATAATTTTAATTCAAAACATAGAAAAATTGTAAACTAATTTAAAATTTGGAATATAACTGATTCGATGTCAATTAAATTATAAAATGTCTAAGGCAGGGCTGATTCACATTGCCTCACTCAAGAGTCCAGTGAGTCAGTCTAAGACAAAACATGTTAAAATAAGAAAAAAAGGATAATTTCTTCGTGCTCAACGGATTAAGACACAAAAAACAACAAGATAAGTTTGTCAGAAACACTTTTTACATTTTAGTTAATTTCATCATGAATTTTCAAAGATAGAATCGAAGAGGGGATCAGGCGAAATGTTTTTTTCGAAACGGATTTATAATATAAACAACATAATAGGTTTTTAACTTATTGAATACCAAAAACAGTAGAAAATGCAAAATTTTCCAAAAAAGTTTTAAAAGATCAACTCATGTTATAAACATAAACTAATTTTCTCCTAGAAGAATAATTTTAAGTTCTGATTTAAGATTCTAACTAATTAAAAAAAAATCAGCCCACTTCGCGGGCACATTCTCTTCGCGTGCTTCGCGCGAAGTAACTAGTTATCTTTATTGTTACCAAATTTAATTTTTACAAAACTTTATTCATAACTTTCGAGTAATAGTTGTTACAATTTTTACTGAAAGCCGTAGGCTAGTCATGACTCATAATATTTCTAAAACAAGGAATGTTTTAGAAAATTTTTGAATTTCAGTGCGAAAGAAAAATTGCAGCTTTCCTATTTTGGGCTATAAATCTCTTTGGCGCTGAAAATTAATTATTTCTCTCTGAAATTATTTCTTTAGATTTACCTATTTACGACTTCTGCTTCTGAAAGATTCACAATATTCTAAGACAAACAGAAAATTTCTTAGCAGACGTTGAATTTTCAACAATATACATAAATTTTCAACTAAAAAGGATAAATTTTCTATCAAAACAGACATATCTTCAACAAAATACATGAATTTCCAAAAGAAAAAGAGAAATATTCTAACAAATAGTTCCATCTTTAACTAAAAAATATGAATTTTAAATCAAAAATGTAATGATTAAATTTTCATTTGAAAAAATAAATGTTTAACAAAAAAATGTCAACAAAATGGTTATTTTTCCAACCAAAAGGATGAATTGACAACTAAAATGATGAATCTTCAACACAAAAAAAACATTTTTAACAAAGTAGTTCAACTTTCAACCAAAAACGATGAATTCTCAATGAAGAAAGGTAATAGTTGAAATTTCAGCAAAAAAAGTTTTTCATTTTGAATTTAATACAGTTGAAATCAACCAAAAACTACGAATTTTCAACAAAACAGGTAAATTTGAAACCAAAGAGATGAATTATCAACCAAGAAGATAATTTTTTACCAAAAAACGAACTCTTAACAAAATACATGAATATTTTTTCAACTGAAAAAATAACTTTGAATGAAAAAAGATGACTTTATAACAATAAATGTAGTAGTTGATATTTCAACCGGAAAATATTTTTGTTTTAAATCAAAAACAGTTACATTCAATCAAAAAACAATTTTTCAACAAAATAGTTGAATTTGCAGTCAAGACATAAAAAAAAATTAACCAGATTGTTGAAGTATGAAGCCAAAAATGCGAGTTTTAAACAAAACACGTGAATTTTCAACTTGAAAAGATCAATTTTCAAACGAAGATGGGATAATTCAATTTTTAATCGAAGAAATTAATTTTTAACGGAAGAAGATGAATCTTCAACGAAAAATGTAATAGATGATATTTCAACCAAAAAACAGTTTAATTTTAAATCAAAAACTGTTATATTCTACCAAGAAAATAATTTTCATCAAAATAATTAAATTTTCAGCCAAGAGAGAAAAAAATCAACCAGATTGTTAAAATTTTAAGCCAAAAAGGCGAGTTTTCAACAAAAAAGTTGATTTTCCATCAAATAATAAAATTTTTATCTAGAAAGTGAAAAAAATGAATCTCAATGAAAAATGTTATAGATGAAACTTCAACCAAAAAAGACGAATTTTCAACAAGGTTGTTTAATCTGAGAGCGAAGAGATGAATTTTTAACAAAATACGTAAATCTTCTGCTACAAAAGATCAATTTTCAACAAAATAGTGCAATTTGATACCAAAGAGATGATCTTTCAACCAAAAAGATTAATTTTTTACCAAAAAAATAACGAATTTCGAACAAAATTCATGAATTTTCAACTACCCAAGATCAATTTTCAACCAAAAATGTCATAGTTAAATTTTCAATTGAGAAAAATTAATTTTCTACGAAAAAAGATGAATCCTCAACTAAAAGTATAATATTTGATATATTTGAACCAAAAGAAAATTAATCTTAAATCAAAAACAGTTTAATTCAACCAAAAAACTAATTTCCGAATGAAATGATTTCCTTTCAAAATCGTTCAATTTCGAACAAAATGATTGAATTTTCAACCAAATAATTAAATTTTCAATGAAAAAACATGAATTTTCAACTAAAATAAAAAGGAAAATGACTGGAATAGTTGAATTTCCGGGTGAAAAAATTCATTATCAACCAAAGAGAAATGAACATTTAACTCTGAAATGATTTATTATTTTTTTCTAAGTGTTTTTGTAGCTTTTAGAAAATTTTGAATCCCAAGGTGAAAGAAAAATTTCAATTTTCCAATTTATCACCTACAAAAGTTCACATCCACGGTTCCTTTTTTAAAAGGAGAAGTTTGGTATTTGGTATCTTCATAAATAAATTGTAACACCCATTTCATAAATGCTTCCATTATAATAAAATACTAAAATTGCTTTTCTTTTTAGTTTGGAAACTGCTAGCTAACTGTATGAATCTATATTATATCTTTAATCTTCATTTTTAGCGAAGTCTTTTTCTGAATCAAAATATTATTTTATCACATCAGCCCATATATCTATAGCTATACATCAAAGATTTCTTAAAAACTTCAACTTTATATTTCTGATTAAGAAAAAACAGCGAGATAATCACTAGAAACTATTTATTTAACAAAAATGTATCAAAATTTACATTTTGTCATGCATTCTGTCGGGAGAAGCACCACGGCATAGATGGCGCCGCTCTGTCGGTCACGGTCAACACATAGTATTTTTTCAACTCACAGTTGCGGGAACTGGGTTTCACCACGGCAACTATCTTCCTGGCTCCCTTTTACCGAGTCCATAAAATGTGTTTCTAGGTTATGTTCAGTTGGAATATTTTCAGTATTTTCGAAATATTTTTCAGAAAGTCGAGTTGACAGGTCAATTTGTAACTGGATTGCATATTAGTAAAATTCGTTTGGATTGACGAAATAATTTTCAAGGAATGTGACCTAGAGTTATTGCAACAGAAAGAGAACTTGCGAATGCAGATTTTTTGGAGCAGTGTGCAACTAGCGTGCAGGTTAACGACACGTCAATGGGGCTGCAGTGCTCGCACAGGAAAGCATGCGTTTGAACGTCTTCTGAACAGGATATCGTTAGGGACTATTCGTCCGTATTCGTTTGTTGTCACGGTAAAGTCTAAAAAAATTAAATTGCACTACCCCGTTGATATGTCGGACCCCAAAATTGAGGAAATTTTGGCTCCGTTTCGCGCAAGTGTCAAAGAACAAGTGAGTAACATATGGGCATTAGATTTTACACATGCCCTGATTTTATCTTTTATTTGAATTTTCTTTAAAGTATGATAAGTTTGTTCTTTGCAAATAAAAAAAAACCCTTTATTTAAGCTAAGAGGCTATCGAGAGTTATCGCGATATTACATCAGCCAAGCTTTTATTAGTTTGATGCTGAAACTAATTTAGCGAATGAAATTACATTTTTTAAACGTACGCTTTATTTGTTGTAACGTTATGAGATCATGAATGATATATGCCTTATTTTATAAATACATTTTTTGCAGAATACAATCAATTATGCGAGCCTGAATAAGCTCGTTTTGAAATGTTTAGAAGGATGAAGTTCCGAATACTACATACCTCCGAATAATTTGAAACTGTGTATATCCATGTATTTTAACTCGCTCATTACGAAAA
>JAUMHM010000083.1:46432638-46448699 GCA_032362435.1 Melikaiella ostensackeni
TTTTGGTGTTTTCGAAGAGAACAAAAATCAGAAACTCTATGTACACTGTAAAATTCTCGAAAAGATTATTTTTTGAGAAAGTCTTATCTGCGTGTTATCAGCAGTTGTTTTTTAACGTTAAGGGTTGGAGCCCAAAAATCGATGTTGGCATTTTTGAAGAGCCCAAAAATCAGAGACACTATATACAATGTAAAGTTCTCGAACAAATTATTTTTTGATAATGTCTCATTGGCGTGTTAAACAGGGGTTGTTTTTTAACGTTAACGGTAGGAGCCCAAAAATCGTTGTTGGTATTGTTGAAGAGCCCAAAAATCAAAGACACTATACACAATGTAAAGTTCTCGAAAAAATTATTTTTTGACAAAGTCTCATCGGCGTGTTAAACAGGGGTTGTTTTTTAACGTTAAGGGTTAGAGTCCAAAAATCGTTGTTGGTATTGTTGAAGAGACCAAAAATCCGAGACTCTATGTAAACTGTAAAATTCTCGAAAAGATTATTTTTTTGAGAAAGTCATATCTGCGGGTTAACCGGGGTTGTTTTTCAGCATTAAGGGTTAGAGCCAAAAAAACGCTGTTGGTATTTTTGAAGCGACCAAAAATCAGAGACTCTATTTACACTGTGAAATTCTTGAGAAAATTATTTTCTGAGAAAGTCTTATCTGCGTAATAAACAGGGGTTGTTTTTTTACGTTGAGGGTTGGAGCCCAAAATTTGGTTTTGGTGTTTTCGAAGAGAACAAAAATCAGAAACTCTATGTACACTGTAAAATTCTCGAAAAGATTATTTTTTGAGGAAGTCTTATCTGCATGTTATCAGGGGTTGTTTTTTAACGTTAAGGGTTGGAGGCCAAAAATCAGTCTTGGTATTTTTGAAGAGCCTAAAGATCAGAGACACTATATGCAATGTGAAATTCACGAAAAGATTATTTTTTGAGAAAGTCTTTTCTGAGGGTTAACCAGGGGTTGCTTTTTAGCGTTAAGGGTTCAAAGCCAAAAACCGGTGTTGGTATTTATGAAAAGCTCAAAAATCAGAGATTCTATATACACTGTAAAATTTTCAAAAAGATTATTTTTTGACAAAGTCTTATCGGAGGGTTAAACAGGGGTTTTCTTTTAACGTTAAGGTTTGGAGTCCGAAAATCGATGTTGGCATTTCTGAAGAGCCCAAAAATCAAAGACTCTATTTACACTGTAAAATTGTCGAAAATATTATATTTTGAGAAAGTCTTATCTGCGTGTTAACCAGGGTTGTTTTTCAACGTTAAGGACTGGAGCCTAAAAATCGGCGTTGGTATATTTGGAGAGCTCGAAAGTCAGAGACTCTATTCACACTTTAAAATTCTCGAAAAAAATTTTTTTCGACAAAGTCTCATCAGAGTGTTAAACAGGGGTTGTTTTTTAACGTTGAGCGCTGGAGCCCAAAAATCAGTGTTGATGTTTTTAAAGAGCCAGAAAATCAGAGACTCCATTTACACTGTAAAATTCTCGAAAAGATTATTTTGTGATAAAGTCTCACCTGAGTGTTAAACAGGGGTTGTCTTTTAACGTTAAGCGCTGGAGCCCAAAAATCAGTGTTGGCATTTTTGAAGAGCCCATAAATCAGAGACTATTAACACTGTAAAATTCTAGAAAAGATTATTTTTTGACAAAGTCTTATCGGCGTATCAAACAGCGGTTGTTTTTTAACGTTAAGAGTTGGAGCCCAAGATTTGGCGTAGATATTTTTCAAGAGCCAAAAAATCAGAGATTCTATTTACAATGTAAAATTCTCGAAAAGATTATTTTTTGACAAAGTCTTATCAGCGTTTTAAACAGGAGTTGTTTTTTAAACTTAAGGGTTGGAGCCGGAAATTCGGTGTTGGTATTTTTGAAGAGCCCGAAAATCAGAGACACTATATACAATGTAAAATTCACGAAAATATTATTTCTTAAGAAATTGTTATCTGTGGGTTAACCAGGGGTCTCTTTTTAACGTTAAGGGTTGGAGCCCAAAAATCGGTGCTGGTATTTTTGTAGAGCCCAAAAATCAGAGACTCTTTTTACAATGTTAAATTCTCAAAAAGATTATTTTTTGACACAGTCTTATCGGAGTGACGAGCAGGGGTTGTCTTTTAACGTTAAGGGTTGGAGACCAAAAATCGTTGTTTGTATTGTTGAAGAGCCTAAAAATCAGAGACTATGTAATCTGTAAAATTCTCGAAAAGATTATTTTCTTAGAAAGTCTTATCTGCGGGTTAACCGGGGTTGTTTTTCAACGTTAAGGGCTGGAGCCAAAAAAACGCTGTTGGTATTTTTGGAGAGCCCAAAAATCAGAAACTCTATTCACACTGTAAAATTCTCGAAAAGATTATTTTTTGAAAAAGTCTTATCTGCGTAATAAACAGGGGTTGTTTTTTAAGTTAAGGGTTGTGGTCTGAAATTTGCTTTTGGTGTTTTCGAAGAGTAAAAAAACCAGAAACTCTATGTACACTATTGAGATTCTCGAGAAGATTATTTTTTGAGGAAGTCTTATTTGCGTATTATCAGGAGTTGCTTTATAACGTTAAGGGTTGGAGGCCAAAAATCGGTGTTGGTATATTTGAATAGCCCACAAATCAAAGACTCTATTAACACTGTGAAATCCTCGAAAAGATTTTTTTTTGTGAGAAAGTCTTATCTGCGTGTTGAACAGGGATCTTCTTCAACGTTAAGGGTTGAAGCCTAAAAATCGTTATTGGTATTTTTGAAGAGCCAAAAAATCAGAGACTCTATTTACACTGTAAAATTCTCGAAAAGATTATATTTTGAGAAAATCTTGTCTGCGTGTTAACCGGAGTTGTTTTTCAACGTTGAGGGTTGGAGCCAAAAAAAAGCTGTTGGTATTTTTGAAGAGCCCAAAAATCAGGGACTCTATTTGCAATATAAAATTCTCGAAAAAATTTTTCTTTGAGAAAGTCTTGTCTGCGTTTTAACCAAGGGTTGTTGTTTCACGTTAAGGATTGGAGCCCTAAAATCGGTGTTAGTATTTTTTAGAAGCCCAAAAATCAGTATCCTATTCACACTAAAAAATTCTAAAAAAGTTTATTTTTTGACAAAGACACATCTGCGTGGTAACAATGGGTAGATTTTTAACGCTAAGGGTTGAAGCCCAAAAATTGTGTTTGGTATGTTTAAAGAGTCCGAATATCAGAGACTCAATTCACAGTGTACAATTCTGAAAAAGAAGATTTTTTGACAGAGTCTTATCTGATTTTTGGGCTTCTCAAAAATACCAATCCTGATTTTTGGGCTCCAACCCTTATAGCCAAAAACGACCCCTATCTAGCATGAAGATATGACTTTGCCGAAAAATAATCTTTTTCTGAATCTTGCAATCTTAACAGAGTCTCTGATTTTTGGGCTCCTCATAAATATCAACTTTGACTTTTGGACTTCAACCCTTATGGCCAGAAACTACCGTAATTGTACAACGCAGATATAACTTTGTCAAAAAATAATGTTTTTCAGAATTTTTCAATGTTAACAAAGTCTCTAATTATTGGGTTCCTCAAAAATACCAACTTTGATTTTTGGGCTCCATTCTTTATGGCTAAAAAACTACCTCTGATTAACACGCAAATAAGACTTTCTCAAAAAATAATCCTTTAGACAATCTTACAGTGTAAATAGAGTCTCTGATTTTTGGGATTCTAAAAAATACCATCACCGAATTTTGGGCTCCAACCCTTAACATTAAAAAACAACCCCGGTTAACACGCAGATGAGACTTTCTCAAAATATAATCTTTTCGAGAATTTCACACTGGCCTCCAACCCTTAACGTTAAAAAGCAACACCTGGTTAACCCGCAGATAAGACTTTCTCAAAAAATAATATTCTTGTTAATTTTACATTGTATATAGTGTCTCAGATTTTTGGGCTCTTCAAAAATAGCAACACCGAATTTTCGGCTCCCGCCCTCAACGTTAAAAAACAATACCCGTTTAACACACAGATGAGACTTTCTCAAAAAATAAACTTTTCCAGAATTTTACAGTGTAAAAAGAGTCTGTGATTTTTGGGCTTTCCAAAAATACGAACATCTTTTAACACGCAGATAAGACATTCTCAAAATATAATCTTTTCGAGAATTTTACAGTGTGAAAAGAGTCTCTAATTTTTAGGCTCTTTAACAATACCAACACCGATTTTTGGTCTTCAGCCCTTAATGTTAAAAAACAAATGTCAAAAGAAGAAGTTTTCTACAATTTTACAATGTAAGTAGAGTCTCTGGTTTTCGGGCTCCTCTAACATACCAAAACCGATTTTTGTGCTCCAGCTCTTAACGTTAAAAAACAACCCCTGTTTAACAATCCGATAAGACTTTGTCAAAAAATGAACTTTTTGAGAATTTTACAGTGTAAATAGAGTTTCTGATTTTAGGGCTCTTTAAAAATACCAACAACGAATTTTGGGCTCCAACCCTTAATGTTGAAAAACAACTCCTCTTTAACACGCTGATAAGACTTTGTCAAAAAATAATCTTCCTCAGAATCTTACAGTGTACAGAGAGTCCCTGAGTTTTGGGCTCTTCAAAAATATCAACACTGATTTTTGGGCTCGAACCCTTTACGTTAAAGACAACCCCTTGATACCACGCAGGTAAGACTTCGTTAAAAAATAATCTTTTTCATAATCTTACAGTACACATAAAGTCTCTGATTTTTGGGCTTTTCAAAAATACCAACACCGATTTTTGGCCTCCAACCCTCAACGTTAAAAAGCAACACCTGGTTAACTCGCAGATAAGACTTTCTCAAAAAAAATCTTTTTGTTATTTTTACATTGTATATAGTGTCTCTGATTTTTGGGCTTTTCAAAAATACCAACACCGATTTTTGGCCTCCAACCCTCAACGTTAAAAACAACCTCTGTTTAACACTCCGATAAGACTTTATCAAAACATAATTTTTTTGAGAACTTTACAGTGTAAATAGAGTCTCTGGTTTTTTGGCTTTTCAAAAATACGAACACCGAATTTTGGGCTCCAACTCTTAACGTTGAAAAACAACCCCGGTTAACACGCAGATAAGACTTTCTCAAAATATAAACTTTTCGAGAATTTTACAGTGTAAAAAGAGTCTTTGATTTTTAGACTTTTTAACAATACCAACACCGATTCTTGGTCTTCAGTCCTTAAATTTAAAAAACAACCCCTGTTTGAAACTCCGATCAGACTTTGACAAAAAATAATTTTTTTGAAAATTTTGCAGTGTAAATAAAGTAACTGATTTTTGGGCTTTTTAAAAATACCAACACCGAATTTTGGGCTCCAACCCTTATCGTTGAAAAACAACCCCGGTTAACACGCAGATAAGACTTTCTCAAAATATAATCTTTTCGAGAATTTTACAGTGTAAAAAGAGTTTTTGATTTTTAGGCTTTTCAACAATACCAACAGCGATTTTTGGTTACCAGCCCTTAACGTTAAAAAACAACCCCTGTTTAACACTTCGATAAGACTTTGTCACAATATGAACTTTTTGAGAATTTATCAGTGTAAATAGGGTCTCTGATTTTTGAGCTACTCAAAAATACCAACAACGAATTTTGGGCTCCAACCCTTAACGTTGAAAAGTAACTCCTGTTTAACACGCCGATAAGACTTTGTCAAAATATAACCTTTTCGAGAATTTCACAGTGTAGAAAGAGTGTCTGATTTTTACGCTTTTCAACAATACCAGCACCGATTTTTGGTCTCCAGCCCTTAACGTTAAAAAACAACCCCTGTTTAACACTCCGATAAGACTTTGTCAAAAAATGAACTTTTTGAGAATTTTACAGTGTAAATAGAGTCTCTGATTTTTGGGCTACTCAAAAATACCAACAACGAATTTCGGGCTCCAACCCTTAGCGTTGAAAAACAACTCCTGTTTAACACGCCGATGAGACTTGGTCAGAAAATAATCTTTTCGAGAATTTTACATTGTGAATAGAGTCTCTGAGTTTTGAGCTCTTCAAAAATAACAACACTGATTTTTAAGCTCCATCCCTTTACGTTAAAGGGAACCCCTTGATACCACCCAGGTAAGACTTTGTCAAGAAATAACCTTTTTTAGAATTTTACAGCGACAATAGTGTCTCTGATTTTCAGGCTCCTTGGAAATTCAAATTTGAATTTATAGATAAATGTTTGTTTTTTTCAGATTTTATTTTTTGCAATGGGGTGGGTTTTTTGCACATAGGGGGTGGTTTTCAAAAAAAAAGGTTTTGTGCATTCGATAGCCCACAATAAGCCCAAAATTTTGGTGTTCTTCGTTTGTTCCGAGTTTGAGTTTTCACATAGGGGGTAGTTTTATTGTTAGTATAGGTGGTTTTTGGAAATTGGTTTTCGGTGCGTTCAAGACCCCAAAAAAGCCCAAAATTCCGTCGTTTCTTTTTTTCTCAAATTTCATATAGTGGAGGTGCTGGATTGAGTCAAGCCAGCCCATCTACTCGAAATTTGAATTTTCAAAAAGAGTAGTGGAGCCCAAAAATCGACAATACAGCCCAAAAAAGCCCAAAAAAGCCGGAAATTCTGATACAAAGAAATTTGGAAATTTCTTTTGTGGAGGTGCTAGCTTGATGGACCTTTTTCTTCGAAAAGTCTTCGTCCTAATATTTTTTGCAAGAAAACTCATGTCGTATTTTGTGAACTGTGCGTTCGGAGTCTCTTGTTTAATTATACATTTATAAATCGTCGGACTTAGGTGTCTATTTATTTGCAGTAATCCAATTTACTCAACAATTCAGTATCAACATCCGCTGCTGCACTGGGTGCTGGAGGTAATGACAACTGCCCTGAAAAGGGATGGATAGAATGATTCACCTTCCAGCCCTATCAGTAACGAAGCCAGCGAAGGCGCGCTGCCCTGCAGGGGGTCGATAGTGTGTGAGAATGAAGCCGTAGTGTGTCTGGCGATGAGTTGGCATTGTCCTCATCAAAGCCGGAAAGCCCTCATGCTTAGTCCTGGGGAGGTATGAGGGTTATCACGTCCAGGACGGTGGACCCACCTGTAATCGGACCAGCTTCCTTAACGTGTGGGGATTAAAACAACCATGGCTTTCAAAAATGAAAACAACTGAAAACAAACGCACAGTCGTGTGAACAATCTTGACCAATTTTGTTACCTTTGTACAAAATACGAAGTCCGAAAGTATCAGAAGAAAATAACTGAAAAAACTTGGGACATGTATGCAAACTACTTTAACTGTGAGGTTCTTAACCGAGGTGAAAGCTGGGTTCCTCATATTATATGCTCCGCTTGTCATGCAATGTTGTACAAATGCGAAAATAATGGAAACAATGAAAGCGTGACGTTTACTGTACCGGCAATCTAGAAAAAACCGCAAAATTAAAGGAATGGTTATGTTATACGCACCTAGGCGGTAAAATTATAAGTAAATCAATGTAATTATGTAAACTAATTACCTTAACCCAATATATTGATTCCCTCTCTCAGACACTTATTTTGCTGATAGAAACTAAGTCGACACGTTATATATTAAGTTTACACATCAATGAAAGCAGGCCTAAATGCACCAATCACAGGTGAGGGAGACACTGTCTTTGCCCTGGTATGGATGCACCTACTAATTAGTCTCTCCTTACCAGGCTAAAGACGCGTCCCCTCGCGCCGGCGTAGCAGCAGAACCGGGTGAAGGCAAGCGCCGCGAGTGCAGCGCCAGCGAAGCTCGATGCGCGCACCTCCCGCCACTCGATTCTGCCCTCTCCAACGTAGCCTCCCGTGAACCTCTCCGGGGGAACGGGCATAAAAAGCCGTGCACAGGCGAAGATCGGCAATTCCGCTGCAGCTTGGCATTTTAGGCAGCAGCAAAAGAAATAGCCTGGTACTCCGGTTGTGAGCCTTGAGCAATAATATTCCTAGTGTATAGTGTGCAATAAAGGATACTCTAATAGTAAGTTTTTGCCTCCTATGAGTTATTACCATACCTTCCATTGAACGTGGCACAGCGGGCATACTGGCTGCGACCACGAGGCGATCTCGCTCCACGAGTGTCTCTCTCTTTTCTTCCTCTCCGTCAGGCTGCCGGCATACTGGCTGTCGCGACAAGGCGATCTGAGTAGCTGGGTGCCTCCTTTTCTTCTTCCTCCCCCAATCCGATAGCCGGCATACTGGCTATCACCCCGAGTCGGGCTAACTCCGTTTCGTGCATCTCTCTCCCACCAGCCGCCATTTTCCCCATCTATCTCTCTCTCTCCAGTCCCTCTCTCTCACCCGTATGAACCCATGACGTTATCCCCTTCCCCAGCAACCTTGGACGGACATCGACGCGGCACCCACGCCAACGCACTCTCTCTTTCTCACTCACGTAAACACGTGATGTCACCTTTTTTCCTCACAGCTGTAAACGAAGCTCGGTGGAATACCTTTGTCACTAGATCTCTCTCTAGATGTGACCCCTCGCCCTCATCCGCTCTTGACCCGCGCGCCACATTGAAACTAGCGCTGCCTTCGTCCACACTCTCTCAAGTGCTGCCGCCGCCAGCTTGGAACTAGCGCGGCTTACGCTCACACCGAGTGCACTAATCTCTTCACTTACACTCCCTAAACAAATGAGTAACGAATTACCAATTAACACCTCAACAAATAAGGCCTGATAAACCCTAATGAGCCCTTATTAATTGGCGCCCAACGTGGGGCTCACTCCCTACATCACAATCCCTCTGTTCCACGCCCTCTCTCTTCTTCACGGATACGGACGGCCTACAGGCCTGGGAAAATATGATTAAGACCAAAACCTGTACCCGGGCTTAATTGACCCCCTTCCCCCCCTCCCCCCAACGAGCAGACAAGAGCGACCCAAAAGTAGGGCCAGGTTAGACGAATACCTGAAGAAACGCGAAGCCCTTATACACCAGGTACAGGCAGCATGCATCGTGGAAGCTCAGAAACTCTCTCTCTCTCTCTCTAACCCATAATTCCCCCAGTATCCCTAGTAACACTCCGTCTTCCTCTACTTGTTAGAATCCCCAGAATCACTTCCCTTATCACTTCTTCTCCTTGTATCCTATGAGATAGTTCCCCCAGATGCCCAGATTATCTGCTTACTGCTGCCAACAATAACTACGCAAGAAAAAAAAATCGAGGAGCATATTAAGCAAAGTACCAACCAACGCTATAACAAATAACGCTCAATAAACCCTGATGGGCCCTTATTATGTTTTCACTTTTTACACATCAATCACCATTTTCCACCCCTTCCTTTTTATGAAACCCTGATTTTTTTTTAATTTTCAGTGAACTTTCACCGTTTTCGAGATAACTCAAGATTTCAATTTTTTTTTATTGATGAAAATCTTTCTGTTGGGCTAGTATAAAGTAATCGGGAAAAATCGCCGTACAAAAGAACCTGAAAATGTTGTCAATTTTGATGAATCTCGTTTTTGAGATAACTGAAAATTTCAACTTTTTTTTTGAATTTTTTTGTAATGGTCTGCCACCCCGAACATTAGTTCGGGGTGGCGACTTTTCGAAGAAAAAAATTCCTTCTTTCGTTTTTCGTAAACGTTGCAAACTTCAGACTCATTTTTTATCACGATTAATAAAAAATATCACACTTTCGAAAATTTTAAATGTGATCCGCGGTTTGAATTTGTATTCCCGGTTAATTTCCGTTTTTTCCCGGTTTTATTCTAATTCACGTCTATTTTTCGGTTTTCCCGGTTAGTAAACATCCTGGAGAGCTAGGAAGTGAGATAACATTATTTTAGAAACTTTTCTACCCTCTTACTGCAGAGAAACTTCCGTATACTACGATAATCAATATTTATTACCACCCTCTGCGAGTGACACATCCTTTATATTACTTACTTCCAGAATCCAGACGACAAGGGTAAATACTTCCTGGATCCTTTCTTGCGATACGCTTAATTGAAGAGTAGCATGCCATAAGGACCTAACGCACATTTTCACTATTTTACAGGAGAGCACAGTGGGACAGAAGCCCAACAAAACTGGCCAAATGTCGAAAATTCCAAAAAATAAATCCAGTATTTTTTCGGTATCTAGACACTAAAGTAGCTGATAATAGAGTTTTGCATTGATTAATCAATTAGTCTTCGACAAATCGTGCTTTAATTTCAAAACTTAATTTTTTATTATTCCATTCATCAAATATTTTACGAGTCCGGGCTTTCCAGGGCTCTACCTCTAATCGAAAAAAGGAAAGCAGGGACTTGTAGCCTGTTCACCAAGAGATCCAAGTACGGAAAAATTCCAAAAATTATCCTATTATCATATTCTAGGCGTTTTTAAAGTTACAGATTCCAAATATTACATAAAAAAGTTGAAACTTAAAATGGCCGATACAAAGTGGCGATCAAAATTTGTAAAAAAAAATTATCCGATTTGTGTAGAACTCTTTATCCAGGGGTTTTTCGAGTTACAGATTCCAAATTTTCAGTCAATAAGTCAAAAAGTTGAAATTCAAAATGGCAGATCTAATATGGTGACCAAAATTTATAAAAAATTATCCGACTTGTATGAAACTCATTGTCCAGGGATTTTCCGAGTCATAGATTCCACATACTGTATCAAAAATTCAAAATTTAAAATAGTGGGTACAAAATGGCGAAAATGTTGTTTAAATTGTCTGATATTCATCAAATTCACTTTGCATAGGTTTGTTCAGTCACATAGTCCAAGTATTATATGCAAAATTTAAAATTGACTTTCAATGGGTTTTGTAAGACACCGAGGAAATGTTTCTTGTAACAAAAGTATCGTGCAATATTAAGTGAATTTTCTCGCAAAAGAATGATTTGGAAACAAAGGAGAATCCTATTTACTATTAAATCGAGAGAAGATAGTAGTTTTAATGAAAATATCTTTTGTGTCAACTGGCAATTTCTCTGAGTCAAAGAATTGCAATATATTGTGACTTAAAAGTTATTCTGAATGTTAACTTTTTGACTCCAAACGTGTAATCCGTGACTCGAAAAACCCCTGGAAAATAAGTTCTTATACAAATCGGATAATTTTTTATAAATTTTGCTCGCCATATTGGATCAAACATTTTCAATTTCAACTTTCTGACCGTTTACGATATAGAAATCCTTGGAAGGACTTCACGGCCATCGCAGGCCATACCCGAGACCGTCTTTAAATGGAGGCTGCAGTGTATTATATGAATGAAAGATATTCTTTATACAATATTTAAATCCAAAGGATCAATATAACTTCCTGCAATGATAAAAATAATATTTTTCATTGCGCTCGAAAATTATTCTTTTCTTTTAAAAAAATCCCTAGAATTTGATCAAACTTTCTAAAGTAATTGTTACTCTTTACTAATTTCGTACATTAAATTATTAATATCCTCGAAAATAATTTACAAACTTACATTATAAAACTAAAAATCTCTATAAATAAGACCTGAAACTCGTGCATTTTGATTGATTACCCCTCGCCTTTAGACGCCATTACACTTGGCGTTGAAACCGACTGTGAAAGCTCTTTAATATTGAGAAAATCCCCCCCCCTCCTCCTCCTCCTCCTCACCCCTGTGACGATACGACTCGTTTCGAGAAAATCCATTTTTCAGGTTCCGAGTGCACCTAGCGTGAATCGTTGCCACTAATGGACGAGCTATTTCACAAAAGGCACCCCTCGACTGAATGACTTTGTCAATTATTATTCCATGACGTCTTGACTTTTCCTTCAACAAATCGGCTTCACATTTTCCATCGGAGAAAACGACGGGAAAAAGGACTTTACATTCAATCAGGCAAATATTTTATACGAAAATTCAGGATTTATAGAATAAAGCTTTTTAGTGTTCAATAAATAAACCTCTCGCGATCAAAATGGGATACGCGTGGATTCAGCCTGAGAAGTATTGTCCTGAAAGTCAATTTTAAAAATCGTTCGAATTTTAATTTTAAAGACTGATACTTGTGGAGAATTTCAAGGCGCATCTTTGTTCCTCTTGCAGAAATTTATAGGTTTTGTAGTTTTTGAAGTAGTTGGTAAAAAGTAGATTTTTCGAAAACAAAAAATGTCAATCTTTTTTTACTTCAACTCGCGCTAACTTAGCCAATTTTCAGAATTTTTCGATTTTATTAAAACTCAACTACGTGTTTGAGTCTTCTAAAACTATCTAGGGCAGAAAAACGGAAATATTTTAATAAACAAAATAGTTGTTAATTTTTTTTAGAGAACGCAAAATAATGAATTTCAACATTTAAGCGCTTCGTCTATCGAGCGAATTTTAAGCAACGGCAAACTTCCAGTGAGAAAGTTGTTAATTAAGGTTCAGAAAAGTTTTCTGAAAAGTTTTAGCTTAATCGGATTGATGGTTGTAAAATTATGAATGTTTTAAATTGCAAGCGACAATCTTAACGCTGCCCGATGCACGTGCCTCCTCGACTACGAATGTGTTGCAGCGGACGATATGAAGGTCTAGTCGGATACCAAAGTAATACTTAAGATATTATCATTAAAATAATTTATTTATTTGACATTTTGAGTCATAAATTATTAAAATAATACTTTATTATTATTAAATTCGAGGTGGAGGACTTTTCGAAAGTTTTTCTAGTTGAAACGTTAGGCTTAAAAAAATCTACTTTTATTACTTTTATTGCTTTAATTAAAAAAAATTTCAAACATTTCAAGTTTAATTGCAAAATTAAAATTTATGAAACTGAAAGTTCAGTACACTAAAATTTTAACCATTTACAATTAAACAAATTGTGCAAATTATTCAATCATACAAATTTGAAATTTTCGATCAGAATACCATTTAAAATTTTTCATTCGTAAAGCCTTACACAATTTATATACCTCAAATGAAACCTTGTTCAATTTTTAATATTCTAAACTTACATTAACTATTTAACTAAAGGCTTAAGATTTACAATAATCCGATTCAGTTTTAATTTTAAATAATTCAATTTAAATCGTTTTTAAGTCAAAATTGGTCAGTTTCAAACCTTTTTGTTTTTAAATTAAAATTGTTCAATTTCAAACGTTTTTAATCTGAAATTGACCAAGCATTTAATACTGTTTTTTAATTTTTTAATTTAAAAATAAACGATTAAACATTCAGAGATATATAAAAATGAATATTTTAAAATTAGAGCCTTCAAAAGATACAGTTATAAATTTGAGGTTCTTAAACAATTTTAGGATTGCGAACTGAATAACTTTAAATTTGAAAATGCTCCACATTGAAAATTTAAAACTTTAAGCTGAAACTTGGAAAATATAAAGAATTTTAAATCGAACAATTTCATAGACCAGATTCGATTTTATTTTTAAGACTATTTTTTTCTTAGTGCCGTGGATGTAAGAAAATACGCAAAAAAATATAGATACTTACATATAAAGATTTATTTACACTAAAGTAGGAGCGACTTGCTCCGAATCTTTCTGAAGTTTATTAATTAGTTTTACAACTGGAGTCTCATCCTGTTCTTCGTGTTCTTCTCTTTTAACACACTTGTCAAGAGTCTCTCGTATCCTCTTTTTGATGAAATCTATTTCATTCTTTGAAGCATTTAACAGTGAAGTTTTCAAAATAGTCTCGAAGCTTACGATCTTTTCGGGTCTGATTTCCTCCGGGCACTCTGAAACGAAATCATCTAGTCGTTCCAACTTGGGCAGGATACTTTGGAATATATCATTAGCACCTGGCGTGTCCATTTTATTGATAATAACCATAGCCGGCATTTCAAGCAAATCGGGCTTATAGAGTTCAATTTCTTTATTGAGAAGTACTATAGTCTCCAAGCAATTCCTACGAGTATGGCGAGCAGAAAGTTGAAATCCTTGAATGTCAACGACGAACAACATCATTTTTGATCTTTCTATGTGTTTTAAAAAGTTGTAGCCCATTCCAACATTTCTGTGAGCACCTTCTATCAATCCCGGTAAATCACCCACAGTCATTTTTCTCATATCTGGAAATACCATGGTTCCTATGTTTGGTTTCACAGTTGTAACTGGAAAAGTTTTTTGTAAGTACGAAATTTTTTTTCTGGTAAATGAAACAAGGAAGTAGATACTAACATGGGTATTCGGCAATTTTTGGAGCAGCTCTCGAAATTGTTTTCAAAAGAGTGCTTTTTCCCGCATTAGGAAATCCGACTAGGGCAACGTCAGATATTAATTTTAAATCCAAGTGTATTACGCAACTCCGTCCTTTGCGACCACAGTAATCCGTCTCTTTGCAACCACCGATTCCTCCTTCCGCTACCATCAGTTTTGAATTTGGCTCGTTCACTTCTCCTATAAAATGAATAATGATAATGAAATCCAGAGTTTACATAATTTGTTTTTCAAGTTAAATTTGACTTAGATTCTTGGGGTAATAATTATCTTACTTTGCAATTACCCTTTTTTCAAAAAACAAAAAAGATTGAAAGAATAAAATTACCGATTAAAATGTTATTGTTATCATATACAGTTACACCAGTTGGAACTTGAACTGTTATATCCTCTCCAGGTTGTCCGATTAATCCATGAGCAGTACTATTTGAACCTGTTCCAGCTTGCAGCTTCATGTGTTTCAGTTTACTATCAACACCTTTCAAGGTGATATCATCTTTTGCTTCTATGAAAACATGACCTCCTCTACCACCTATACCCCCGAAGCGAGGAAACCCTGAACCTCCTGAACCGGATTTCACATTGAGTCTCAGATGATCCAGAAAACCTTTACGCAGATATTTTCTCATAGGCTGAAATAAAATGATTTATTTCTATTAAAGTAAAAATATAATTCAAGTTGCAAATCGCTAGTCAAAACTAATCATGAAGGGGCCCTATTAAAAAGTCAAGCGCTGTTCTATTTGTTTCAATATTCAATTTAAATAAAGCAATTTGCAGGAAATTATCAGATTCTTTATTAACAAAAAACTTAAAAACAATTTCCGTTCGGTTTTCGGTTAAGCCGAGTATTTCAAATATAAATTGTTCATCATCTTTTTACAGCAAATAGACTGTACAAAAAGCTTAAGTATTTAATATTTTCCATAAAAAAGGAGGTTTTGTTTATTCTGCAAACTGCTTGTTTTTAATGAACTGTTTACAAAAAAAGAAACATTTTGTGTCACGAAAAATTATCTAATGCTTTTTTGCGCATGCTTAGTATTTTTAAAGCAAATAATAATTATAAGATGTTAACTGAGTGATTTGAAAAACGAATTTCAAAGTTTAATAACAAATTTAAAAATACCTTTTCTACCTGCTCTATCTTTTTTGCGTAATATAAAGTTCTAGTTACGAACACCATTTTTAGTTGAAGTTAATAAGCACTGTTATTATAGAATTTGAGAAACGAGAATATATCACATAAATAGTTTATTGTAAAACATTCCACTACCGTTTAAAAATCACATTTTACTGATATAGGTTAGGTTCAGGTCATTTCTTACAAAATTCTTTGAACATGATTAACGCACTGCTTTCAAAAATTATTCAGATATATAATAATCCATATTCTTTACTTAATTTATTTAATGAAAATATAAGCATTTAGTATTATTTTTGTAAACAAATCAGAAAAATTATACGCCTGTTGCCCGACGTACGTGAATCGTTTGCACGAGTGTGTTTCTGCGGTAGTTACAGTTGCAGTTACGGTGGGTAAATGGGTTACGGTTGGGCTTTTTCTTCTTTCCATTCACACTCCACTTGACCAGAGAAGGGAAACAATAGCCCAGGTCTGGAGTTTTCAGTCCTAGCAAGTAAAGCCGTAGAGGGATCTACGGTAAAGCGTGACCTGTTTGGCCATGGCCATGTGACTTATTACCAAAAAAATTATAAAATGTGCTATGAAAATGAGTGAAAATCGAGAATTGGTCTATTGTGCCATGAGGTTAGGTATAGAAATTGGAAAACGATAAAAGCAAGGAGAGTGAATGAGGTTAATGTGCGCAAGTAGGTGTAAATAAGTCAAAGATGGCATTATGTGCATCAAAATGTCACGACCTGACTCGAGCGCAGTCTGTGAATTTATTTAAAACTAAATTCTTTGATCGGTCATTTTGCATGGTTTTAATTAAATCTTCTAATCGCCGACTTATGAAAATAAGAAAT
>JAUMHM010000083.1:46463575-46474379 GCA_032362435.1 Melikaiella ostensackeni
GGGACAATATCAATTATGATGAATAAACTTGTATTTTTGATTTTAAAAATAAAGTCCTAAAACTTTTTGATCAAGGTAGTATATCCAATAATGTTGTTGTTTTAGTGTTACAGTACCACAGTGGAGTACATGTATGCCTTCCTCCGCAGATAAGAGACATAGGAAAAATGACTAATTTTCGTGTCAATTGTTTGCAATGCTTTGACTCACCTTCGGATCAGAAGAGATGCTTTAGAATATAATGGGAAATAAAAGAATGTTGTTAGGTGTTGCGGTATCTTGAACGGCAGCAGCGATAGAAAGTGTAGATTTACGAGTAGATTTTATCGGCAACACTAAGTGCACTATAAGAAATATTCTGAAATTTGCGAAGTTATCATGCTACGAAAATTTTATGAAATTTTCGATACTTTTATGTAATCGAATCTCAAATTTACGAACTTGTATCTGAATTTTCCAAAATTCATCTTAAATTTAAGAAAGTTGTAACTTACGCCTTATTTATTAAATATATATTTTTTTATTCAATTCCTAATTAATAACATTAAAATAGAAACATAGAACTTAATTATTCATTTTCAGCGTTAGTTTTAAGCAATCGCGAAGCCATAAGTGCAGCTTTAGAATATTACGTCATCCAAACGTTAAAAAATTTCATCAATCCTATACAAACATTCATTTCCCAGAAATTCCATCTATATAACCTCTCTCCCCCCGAATATGGCATTTTATCTAACATTATGCAAAGAAATACAGGCGTCTATCCAAACACACGGTTCCATCCAAACAAAGCCCAGATGCTTATCCAAACAGTTGAGGAGTGGCGGTAGGACGAGGGTTGGCCATAGTTGCCTCTCACTACTTACGTGTTACTGGGTATGACAAATACACTCAACTCTCGAGTTAGTGCGGGTCTCGGGCATTGCTTACTTTGACCGTGAGACTCATCCGAGAATTTCTACGATGAAAACAGTCACGGCCGTATAAACCATTTCCAGTAGGAATACATAATATTGATTAACTGTATTTTGTACAAATGCAGATTCTTGTTATTATAAAGGATAGACCATTTTTAACAATAAAGACTAATTAATAAAAAGAGGATTTTCCGCGTGTATTCAAAAATGAATGTGAAATATGTATGCGAGTGTGCGAGCCGCCCGCTTTGTCGCTGCGGTACTGCGTGATTGCGTCAAGGTCACCGCGTGTCTTCCCCTGTCCCCCGGAGTCCCTGGTCGTCGAGTGCAAGCTGGAAGAATTCTAGGGACGCAGTAAATCGAGGTGCAGTATATCAAGAGTTGAGTGTAGTAAGTGCTAAGGCTTGCAGATCAATTAAGAGTAAAATACTTCTAATCCGGCGTCGGAATTCTTTATTGTTAGGCAATGATCTTATTGTCAAATGTACTAAACTTCGAGTTATTTTTCTGCTCTAAAAATACTCAAAATTGATTATTTCATAATATCCCAATAGTATTAAGTGCAAGTATACACATTACACTCTTTAATATTTCTTATCTATAGCGATTTATAGCCTCTGAACATTAATTATGGCCCAACTCTCTCGCCTTTCCCTAATAAATTAGCAGTATCAAATATCACAATTCTTGACATTTGACGCAGACAAATGTTTTTTGATACTGTGGAGTCTGCATTTGTTTTTAAATATCATGAGAGTTTTTGTGTATAAAAATGTGCGCTCACAAATAGAGAATAAACAAAAGAAAAGTATATGTGCTTTGGTCGATGAATGTCATAAGTGTGTCAAAGATGAAATTTGAGAGAATCTTCACTACCAACGCAACGAAGCAATTCTTAATGAATATTACTTTTTATTCTCTATACCTTTTTTTGGCTCAAGCACTCATGCTTTAGAATTGAGAATCTTAACTTCTAATTCTCTTAGGGCTAATCCTCTTTTACTACGTCTTACACTCTACTTCTAGAATCTCAAGCTCTCCCTATGCTACGATTTTCTCTCATTCCACCAGAATGGACTTTTTCGGCAATCCGCCAAACAATTCCTTACCTCTTACTTACATGTATATATTGTCAGTGAAACCAATCAGTAAAATAACAAGAAAAAAGTTGCAGGGACGTCATAGCCAATATGAACGCCATAGATTGGATCCGTGTATGGATTTTCATACATGAAATAAAGAAAAGACCAACCAAATAAATCTTGCTCAACGCCTTCTTTCTCTATAACAACACTTCAAACTCAATACGTAAAAAATGTAGAAGTAGGTAATATTGAGCCACCAAACTGGGTTCCATGACAATTAATCTTTTTTTCACATGTCCGCCATATTGGATCAGCCACTTAGCATTTTGAAAATCTGATTTCAGACTCGTCATCCGAACCCTTAAAACCCTATGGTAAGCGATTATGAATGATCGAAGTGGCATAAAATTGTGCTTTCAAACACACTGGCTCTAATGCGTTAATGAAATTTGAGCCCCCCTCCCCTTTCTCTGAAACGAATTGTCACGTCAAGCTGTCACCTTTTCCATATCAATAATTTTATAACAACTATTGCTATGGGCTCAAAGCTGTTATTGACTGTTATCAAGACTTGTCATTGTCCGTCATTAGTGGTTGTGATTGACCAAAGTGGTTGTCACTGACTGTTGCAAAAGGGTTATTATTGACCGTTGTGAAGGGGTGTTTTTGACCGTTGATAAGGGTTGAAATTGATAGTTTCTTGGGTTTATCATTGATCGTTGTTAGAGAATGTTATTGGCCGTTTCTAAAAGTTGTTATTGACCACTTATAAGGGATGTCCTTAAACGTTGCTAGTCTTTGTTATTGACCGTAGCTAGAGATTGTCACTGATTCTTGTTGGTTGTTGTTGGTATTGGCCGCTGCTATGGGTTGCCGTTGAATGTTGCTAAAGGTTTTTGTTAAGTTGCTAGTTGTTATTGCTCGTTGACAGGGGTTGTCATTTACCGTCGCAAGTTGATGTAATGGACCGTTCTTGAGGTTTTTAGTATTCGTTCTTAGGGGCTGTCATTGACTGCTCCTGAGGTTTGTCATTGCCGATTGTTAGTGGTTGTTATTAACCGCTGCTAGTGGTTGTAGCTTCCCGTTGTCAGTTGTTGTTATTGATCTTTGATAGGGGTTGTCATTTACCGTTGCTAGTTGTTGTTAATGATCGTTGTTAGGGGGTTATCACTGACCGTTGCGCTAGTTAGATATTGTTAATGACCGTTTCTAGGGGGTTGTTTGTCACTTAGGGTGATAAATTGACCGTAGCTAGTTAATCCTTGTTAAGGGTTGCCACTGACAGCCTCTATTGTTTGCCATTGATTGTTGCTAGTGGTTGTCATTTACTGTTGCTAGATGTGGTCATTGATCCTTACTAGTTATTTTTGTTATTTACATTTGCTAGTGGTTGTTATTGACTCCTGTTAGAGGTTGCCATTGACCGTTTCTAGGAATTGTCGTTGATCATTGCTAGTAATTGGTATTAACTTTTTCTAGGGGTTCGAATTGATTGTTGCAAGGAGTTGCTATGGCAATTCTTAGAGGTTGTTATTGACCGTTGTTGTCCATTACTAAGGATTGTGAAATACTATAATTTATTAGATTTCAAAAAATATATTGGAAATGTCGGCTTACACACTATTCGATAGTCTCTGGAGAGGCTGGGAAATGTTTAAAATAAAATTTTGTATGTACCCAAAATTTGCTTCCACTTTGCTCCAATCACACAGTGTTAGTGCGTGCAGCGGCAGTTGCGGCGCAGGCGGCAGGTGTGCGGCGCGACGTTGGCCTGGCCGCTGCCGTTCCGCACACGTCTCGTATACGTACTTCAGGGATTCATGGATGAAGGGGGTGGGCGGATAAGGACAGGTAGTACGCAACAGCCCGCGAGAAGGAGCGAGAAAGAGTTGCGGTACACGGCGGGTGCAGTGGGGTGGCGAGGGTTGGAAGCATGGTAGGTGGCCGCTGCAGGGAGGGGGTAGGGGCGGAGGTAGAGCGGCAGAAGTAGAAGGGGATGCCTGCAGTGAGCCCCGGCAGTGCGTCCAACTCCGCGCGGGAGTCTCGTGCGTCCGACGAGACGCTTACGAACTAGCTGGCTCGACTCGTCTGACTGCCTGACTGCCTGACGAGATTTTATTTCTAGCCAAAGCTTCGGGCAACCATCGGGCGATACTCGCGGCTTAACCTTAAACATTTCGGTCCCGAAACAAGTGATTTCACGTGTGCCAGAGACAGGCATTGCCCGATCTGGTACCTCGGTATGCCCAACCGACGTGAGTTTCAAAGTCACATGTGACACAAGAAAAGCCTCCGACGACCAGCCGGAAAATCACGTGCAGCTCAAATAAGATCCACTTCCGCTTGATCAGATTTCACTAAATGGACATGATCGAATTTGCTATGAGTTTGAAAGATTGCCAAGAAAGATCCGCAACTACTAGTCATATTACATTTGCGACTTCTGAGACAAGTACCTCTATCTGCATCTGCAAAATATGATAAGCAATTAGAGGGACAGTTGATTCGGGAATGGAACGTATATAAGTTTGGGCAGTTCTTATTCTTAGATGTGGATCGATTGAACACTACCAATTCGGAATGACCAGCGCTTCTTCGATTCGCTGCTTCACCGTTTTTCCTCATCATTTACGCTAGTTTGGATAATGGCTTGTGTATACATTTAAATGCAGATTGCGGCTCGTTCCGGCTCGATATCCTGGATAAAAAACCAATGAAAAACCTCCAACAAAGTCAATACATCGTGTCGGGACAGCCGGGATATTTACTGCATTCGCAATGACAATTGCGGTATAACCGCTTGTATCTATAGTAAACACTGTACTGCGACGAGCTCGAAGCTTACTTCGTGCCGGCTTTATTTTTAACCTACTGTGCCGCGGTGGCTTCAAATCACTGCAATTAGCTGGTTCCACCATATCTTTGCTTGCGAAAACACCGTTGGACAGAAGTAGCTCTTTTCACGCACAAAATTCTTTATCTTATCTTCTTATTCTTCTTCCTCTTCTTCTTTCGTATCTAAGCATCTTAGCATGCACTTTGCACGCAGGGCTACTTCTTTTGAATGCAAATTACATATTACATATTTATCTTTTACTTCTTTCATGATTGATACATCAACTGTAGCTAATATTTCCTTTTTCCATATTTTCAATATTTCTTCAATACTTGGATATTTAATAAATATGTAGCACGTATATTGAACATTTGTAGAATAGATTTACTACATAAAAAAACAACAAGCAGATCTTGGTCAAAGTGACTCAACATTAAACGTAGTTATAAATTGTTTCGCAAAGAAAAATCAATACTAAATTATAATTGTGATTGGAACATGATTTTAATTATAATCCTGAGAGCGAACGAGTAACTCAATGTTATCTGGGTTAGGGAACACCTTCAGGTACCCCATTTCATGATCCTTTGAGGTGGAATGTCAATGAGTGACTTATTATCGCGAAAATTGTAATATCAATGAGAATTTTCGCTGAGAGAGATTTGGCAATACCACCTCGATTCCATTAGACAAAATTGATTCACCCCGAGAATTTAGTGCTATTGAATTTCAATTAGCATGTATGGCACCATAGTGTGTCTGAATCTCCCTCAGCAAACTATCCAATTTTCTCTCTTGAGGGATTCTAGCGGTACAGGGTTTTTATAACCCACGATCACTTAAAATACTTAGTAATAAATATAAGCTGAAGATTCCGGTAATCTTAATAATAAATTTTCATTGCGTGGTCCAAAAAAAAGCTTCTTTTGAAAGCTAAAACGGTTAACGATTCTTTAAAAATTTATCATGAATTTTGGAAACTGAATTTGAAATATATTAAAAAGAAATGTGAGAATTATGATTTTAGCATGTGTCTTTTGGAGTATGATTTGCGCCGTCTAATATTTTGATTTTCAATTACGTCAAAATGCAGCTTTGAGAATTAAAAAATCAAAATATTTGTGCACTGAAAGGTCCTCTTTAATTGGGCAAGGTTTGGTCAATAGCTACCAGTGCAATCAAGGAAGATATTTTAAGGAAAAGACGTTGAAAAGAACCTCGAAAATAATCCTAGCAGAAACCATGTCATGTCTCCATGACAGCCCAATACGAAAATAAGTCAAATATGAAAGTTTGAGTTTTTTTAGTTATTTAATTTTTAGTTAGTTGAGTTTAAAAGTTAAAAAAGTTGATGAATGGTTGTCTTCTGTAAAGCAATTTTTTTTATTCATAGGAACAAGTAAATAAAAATTACTTGTGCTACTATCTAGTGCATCTATTAGAAGTATAAGGAAAATTTTTTTAAAAATTTCATTCAAGTTTCTGCTGTCCACAGACAATGGAAAATAAATACTCCTTCTTGTGATAGTTAGGGAGTTCCATTCGCCATTATCTTTTTCAACATAATATTGCTGGCAGACTGTGATCCTCGGTTGCTGATTCGCCGCGCGAAACAAGAAAACCGATAAATGTATTTTTTTATGAAATTTGAGATACTGATGTATTTACGATCGTCTCTTCGATCACTCTTCCATCCGTTATGTGATTTATAATAAAATAATTGTAATTAAGGCTTTAATAAATAATTTTATTTCATCTGCAGCTGCAGAATTTCTAGTCACAAAGAATAAGAGACCTGTAACTAGTATTGCAAAAAAACAAAAACCTGTAACTACATGAGTTCGTGCACACGTCATTTGTTTGAAGATACACTCTTTTCTTTCTTGGTTTACGAAAAATACATTTGCACCTATATCTCAGTTCGACTCTAAATGTAGTTACAGGTTTTCTCATTCTGCACGGCAGTGATGTTCTCACAGAAAAAGCAGAGGAGTAATTTTTGTTGCGGGTAATTTTCAAGTGGTTAAAGTTAAATTTTTTCGCATCGAAATAAAAAAAGATACAATAATGTTGACATGGTAACAATATCCAATGTTGTGGGTAAATCTTACCACGCGAAGGTAATTTTTGTTGCAGGTGAGAGTACTTTAAAATCAGGGTAAAGATTACATTTCGTTTTTCCGTCCTAAGGAAAGAATTATAATGTCAACATTTTTTAAATGTAAAACAAATTATCCCAAAAATTAGTCCTTTTTAAATATACTTAATGTCTAAAAGTTAAGATAAAACTTGACATGTCAGACACTTTTTAAGACCACATTCGTAGTGTTGGAAAACAAATAAATATAGGCATAATTACTATTTCAGAAGAAAGTTACTTCACAATATAAAATCCATGGTTCAGGTATCAATCATTTTCCTGATATATTTATATAATTATTTATTTTTGATAATTTATTGATGTCAAAAGTTGTTGATATACGGGGCCGTTCAAGTATTACGTCACACTTTCTTCTGACAATTATCCTACGCCCCCTTCTTCATCACGCTTTTTCCATAGTAAGTGTACATATGTAACTGTAACATGGGTGTCACACTACAGCTGAACCCCTCACCAAGGCGTGCGATGTAATACGTGAACGGCCCCGATATCTGAAAAATAATTTTTACTTCTTGATACGATCAATTAGTTTTAAAAAAGCAGCTTTTAATACGGAGAGAAGCATTTTTTTCAGTTGAAAATGGCAATATTTACAGAACGGCCTGCTAGTAATATTATGCTGAATAAAAATCGTGGGTAATGGAATTCTCTATTACCAAAAAAAGTATCATTTTTAATTTTCTATAGACAGCACAAATTCAGATAAAAAATCTTTAATTTTTCCTTATATCCCAAATAGATATGATAAATTTTAGTGCAAATAATTTTACATTCACTTATTACTACGAATGAAAAATTTCATTGCAGATGAAAAGCGTTTTTCGACTTTATTTATTTCATAAGAAGGCTCGAGCGAGGCTTTGAAGTCGTTAAAAATCGTAATCAATTACCAATTTGAAAAGTGATAGTGTTGTTACTCAATACATATTCTGAGAGAAGAATGTTTATTTTACCATAAAGAGTTAATTTTCCCCGCAGAGTAACGTAACTGTAACGCAAGATACTTTTAAAACAGTAACTTATCCAACATTCCTTAGCATCATACTTCATTCTATGTTCTGAATTTTGAAAAAATCGAAAACCGTTTCGACTTTACAAAAAGCCTTTTTTGGACGACAGTAATATGCAGTTAAGGTTTCCTTTCCAAAATGTTACTAAAATGAATGAAAACTTTCAACTTTTTAGGAAATCCCTACACACAGTAATACAAGAATCTGATTTTTGAGAATAACTGAATTTTATTTTTACCTTCAATTAAGCACATCAATTAATTTCAAACATAAAGTGGTCTTAAATGTCGTCTCTCTATCTGAAATATGTAGTAATACAATGAACAACTGATAGGTATATAAACTTCCGAATGACTTTCAGTCGTGCGATCTGAAATTCATTTGCGCTAACAGAAAGGCATGCGTAAATTGTGGATCGCCAACACTTAGTAAAAATGTCGATTGACGCGTGGATATCGGGAGGTTGGATATATGTATAATCTGGTAGATTGTAAAAAATTTTCACTCAATTTATTCAAAAGGATTGTATTGTTTAAATTGTGTACATCCAAAAATTAGGCAAAGCCAGTGTTGTTCGAAGCCTTTATAACTGGAAGTGTTGGACCTACCAAGCAAATAATTTGAAGTCATATTACAATCATCGGTTGATTTTAACCGACGAATGATCCTTTTCGTTGTATCTGAAAGTCAACTGACTTTTTTGACTGAAATTCAGATTCTTGTCTTACTGTGTTATCCTAGGTTTCAGTGTAAGTGTCAACCTCGGACAAACCTGGTTTTTTCGTCCTTCCACTTGGACCAAGTCCCAAAAGATTGGTTCTAAATCGACCCACAAAAGACCACGTTTTTCGGGAAGTGTGCTATGTGGGATAGCCACCTAGGATCTTAGTGGTTAGAATTTGTAGATATAAAGAACCATGCACGCACACACACGCAACACACCCAAATGCACGCGCGCTCATTTGTGGCAAGTCACATTGCGGCATCTTTCATTTGAAAAAATTTGAAATCCACAAAAAATTGGGAAAAATGCGGTAAGTCACATTGCGGCATCTCTCATTTGAAAACAATTGAAATCCACAAAAAATTGGCAAGAATGCGGCAAGTCACGTTGCGCCATCTCTCATTTGAAAAATTTGAATTCCACAAAAAATAGGCAAAATTGAGGCAAGTCGCATTGCGACATCTCTCACTTGGAAAAAATTGAAGTCCACAAAAAATTGACAAAAATGCAGCAAGCCACATTGCGGCATCTGTCATCTGAAAAAATTTGAAGTTTACAAAAAATTGGCAAAATTGCGGCAAGTCACATTGCGCCGTCTCTCATTTGAAAAATTTGAGTTCCACAAAAAATTGGCGAAATTACGGTAAGTCACATTTGCGGCAAGTCATATTGCGGTATCTCTAATTTTGAGAATTAGAAGTTCACAAAAAATTGGCAAAAATGCGACAAGTCACATTGCGGCATCTCTCATTTGAAAAAATTTGAAGTTTACAATAAATTGGCAAAATTGCGGCAAATCACATTTGCGGCAAGTCACATTTTCGACAAGTCACATTGCGCCATCTCTCATTTGAAAAATTTGAACTCCACAGAAAATTGGCAAAAATGCGGCAAGGCCCATTGCGGCAAGTCATATTGCGGTAGCTCTCATTTGAAAAAATTTGAAGTTTACTAAAAATTGGCAAAATTGCGGCAAGTCACATTGCGGCATCTCTCATTCGAAAAAAATTTGAAGTTTACAAAAAATAGCCAAATATCGGCAAATCACATTTGCGGTAAGTCACTTTAGGGCCATCTCTCATATGAAAAATTTGAATTCCACAAAAAATTGGCAAAGTTGCGGTAAGTCACATTGCCGCATCTCTCATTTGAAAAAAATTGAAGTCCACAAAAAATTGGCAAAATTGCGGTAAGTCACATTGCGGCATTTCTCATTTGAAAACAATTGAAATCCATAAAAAATTGGCCTAAATGCAGTAAGTCACATTGCGGCATCTCTTATTCGAAAAATTTAAATTCCACAAAAAATTGGCAAAAATGCGGCAAGTCATATTGCGGCATCTGTCATTTGAAAAAATTTGAAGTTTACAAAAAATTGGCAAAATTCCGGCAAATCACATTTGCGGCCAGTCACATTGCGCCAGTTATCATTTGAAAAATTTGAATTCCACAAAAAATTGGCCAAATTGCGGCAAGTCACATTGCGCCATCTCTCATTTGAAAAATTTAAATTCCACGAAAAATTGGCCAAATTGCGGCTAAATCACAGAAATAATGTAGGGCACACCCCTAACCCTTTTCAATGTCTGGAGGGAGAGGGGGGCGGGAAGACACCGCACGTAATCTACATGTGAATAACAATCACGAATAAGATACCTAATGAAAATGTAACATAGGAATCACTTTTCCTTGTATATGGAAACTGCACCAATCTTGCGTGAAATATAACACGTATCGTATGGCCTACAGCTTCGAAATTTTACGAGACATGTGCCGTAAGACAAGTTCAATAACATACATCCGTGAATTTCAATTACTTCTTTCTATGTCGGCCATAGTTAACTGGCCCAACCGTGGTAGTATATGTTGGGCTAATAATCGGCTCCAACGGTTGACTCATAGTTATCATTTCAGTATAGACGAGCCGACCTGTGGGAAATTTGGCCCGACACATTGAACTGAAGGAAAATTCGCAGTACAGGTATATTTATACATAACCCTAATAGCACGGAACGTTCTGGGAACGTTCCAGGAACTAGCCGCTGGGACTTTCGGAACGTTCCAGGCACGT
>JAUMHM010000083.1:46497147-46513737 GCA_032362435.1 Melikaiella ostensackeni
ATATCGATTATGATGAATTAACTTGTATTTTTGATTTTAAAAATAAAGTCCTAAAACTTTTTGATCAAGGTGGTATGAACGAACTCTCACGCCTTTCGACATATCAAAGGAGAATGACTGTTCTGCTCTCAAGTTGCGCACAGTTCAATACAGGCATTATAAAAATCAACTTGGACTCTTTGACAATGTTTTCAGTGCATCAAATTTGTTGGAATTGGAAATGTCTGTCTTTCTCAGTATTCCCTCTGTGATGAGTCCAATGTTGAGGATATTTCTCCTGCGTCGATGTCTCGCTCCCACATAGTATGGCAGGTTGGACAAACAATGTACCAAAGCGGTTCTCCGAAACCACATCGCACTGCTCAAAACAATTGCTGTACATTTGCGTGGTGCAGTGCTCATCAACGTAGATGACTTTTAACTTTGTATGTCCGAGAAGTTTCTCACGCTTCAAGAGACGCTTTTTCACGAGGCAAACTGAAGTAGCCATGTAACCCTTTGTCTCACCAGACATTTTCACTTCTCCGAGCACCATGAAACAAGGCTGCTTCTTGATATTGCCAATTATGTAGTTGAACAGCTCGTCGACCTCTTGTTGAACGTACTTGTACTTTTCCCATTTTAGGCGAGCCACGCACCTTTTCTCGCACAACGGCTGCTTGAAGAAAAATTCAGTCATTCCACACTTTGTTACTGTTCTGAACCTGATCACAGCGTGTGTGTCGATGTCCTTGGATTCTTATCCCGCCAGTTTTTTACCCTCCTTGATCGGTTTCTTCATTTTCTCGTAGAATATCTTGCACCGCTTTGGCGCAGAGTCTGCAACGGAAGGTGAAGCTCTTCACATAAACTAGCTTGTCTGTCGCGGGAGGCTTTATTGGATCACCCGTTCTAATCACTTCAGCGAACATCGCTTTTTTACCCGGATCAAAAGCCGGAAACCTTTTGTGCGATCTCACACCCGGCGGACCTATGCCGTGTTTTAATCCACTCACTGATGGTTCTGTCTCGATTTCACTTTTCTGAGTACAAGAAGGATTCTCGAATATTACAGAGGCGTCGATGCTATTTGTGGAGATCGTTTCAGAGAACTTTCCTTTACTCTTACATCTTGCAATTCGTGAAAAATCAAAATACTTCTTCCATCTTTCCTCGTTGCCTCTTCACTTTTTTGCGTTTTTCTTTCACTTTTTCCCTTGCATCATCCGACTTCTTCTTCCGTTGTTCGTGTTTTCTGGTTATTTTATCATTCAGCTTCGTCTTCTCATCTGCCTTTTTCTTTTCGCCACCTATCAGCTTATACATCCGAATAATGTGGTCGTCTTTATCCTTTTTCAGTTTCTCCAACTCAGCCTTCACCTCCTTGTTCTCATCCTGGAGAGTGGTCCTCTCCTCTCTTTGCCTCATTTTTTCCTCCTCACCTCTGGCAATTTCGTACTTAGATCTACGTATTTCTTGCTTTTTTTTTTAACCCAAGTTGGGTAGCGAGTGCACGTTCAAGTCCCACCAGAGCAGTGTTGGTGTAGAAAACGTAGAAATCTAGAGAAATTTTGAGCCACTAAAAATGGCTTTGTAAAATATGGCGGTTGGGCTGTTATGGTATAAAAACCTTCATTTTACACGTGATTTTGATTAAAACAACGTAATAAACATTTATGACAATTATATACGAGTACCAAGTTTCGCCTACTAAACTATGAATTGCAATAGATAAATGAAATGCACGTCATTAAGCTAATAAATTCACGAACATCTCATGTCTTATTTTGAACAATTGTTTTTCAACATTACTTCAGGATTCATGATTCCAGACATCTAAACTTTATAATTCATAGTTTCAAGAATGTATTTGAAAGAGAATTTGAAACATCGGGGCATAGTTTCAAGAATGTATTTGAAAAAGAATTTGAAACATCGGGGGCTCAGAATAGGAGAGTTCCATGGTACTTCTTCTTTTCGAAAATGAGATATGTTAGCATAATACTGTTTGATTTGCTCGTGATAGGTAACATTAACTAATTAATTTAATTGATCGCGGAGGCTGTTTTAAGCTTTATCTTTCATAAATACCCTAGTTATTCTTTTTGGAAACAGACATATAAAAAAAGTTGTTTCTCAATATCTGTCAATTTCCTTATGAACGAACAATTAATTGTTCGATTTTTGAAGTAACAAAATAAAATTAAAAAATTTTTATACCTTCTTAAAGTTAAGATTATTACCCTGCCCGATGGATTTCACAGTACAAATTCACATTTTTTCCATTTTAGGCGTTCCCATTTGAAAATATTTATCGGAAATGGTTCAATTTACATCTAGTTCTGTGATAAGAATAATAATTCTTCATCTTACGGTATTTTACGCACTTCATTCGGATTGAATTTGGGACTCACGTTTCGACTGAGAGGACTATAGCAAAACCGATTTGGAATTTATTCCGATTCTCTCGCATTGGATTGTATACAAATTTGAGATTGATTCGGAATAATTCGGATTGGTTCTGAATGTATTTCTATCAAACTCTTTCGCCACGGTGTTGTGAAAATGTACTTTTACAATAAAAAAAATAAGAATGTTAATTTATGAAGAAATAAAAAACTATGAATTGATTCCACCAATTTGGGGAAAGATTTACAATTTAAATTGCAAATCTACACTTTACTAACTCGATGATTCGACAATTTACGAAATTTGTAGACATTTGTTTAATTCTTTAGAAAAAGAACTGCGAAAGGATATTTCCTCTTTCTTTAGTAGCCCTAAAATTTTGTTATTTCCGACGTATCTCTAGCTCCTTTCTAGATATTCAAATTTTTTGACAATTTCAATTTCGTGTATTTCCGAAAATTTGTTGGATCATTATTCAGAATGAGGATTGAATGAACTTCCCATTTGTTTATACACCCAATATTCTTCTCCTCCGCACGTATCTCCTGCCGTTTTTGAGATATTAAAGGATTTCCATAATTTTAACTTTTAGAATTGTTGAAAATTCTCATTTTGCACAAATTTGGCATTTTAAAAGATTTGTGTTCGGTCCTGGCGCGGTACCACACTGGAGGTAAATTTTTTCCGGAAAGTTGAATATTTTCCATTTCTTGAAATGTGTTTTTATGGTATAACGATTCTTGAATTTCGAGAAACTACAACAGTCTGAGAATTGTAGACTGACTGAATTCATAGACAACGTCAACAACAGGTCCAGCAAAGGTTTCCTTATTATATTTACGGTCCGCAAAAGTAAATCCTATCAGGCCCTGGTAGTGTTTCTTCACGCTCGAAATGAAAAAAGCCGTATGTGGCAACCTTGTATGGCCCGTGCCAGGCACCCTCTTCTGTGCCTTAAACATGATTAAGGCTCTCTTCAGGCCTGTATTTTATTCCGTATCGAATCCCCAAATAGGTAGGCTGCGCCTGCGCCCTCGAAAGATAAATTAATTGGCCCTAACCTAAAAATTCATAAAACCCTTATTGGCTACACATTCCACGTAAACGACTGTATCGCGATTGAATCTCACATATACTAATTTACTCGTATTACTCGCACTTTTTAAAAAACTTGAAGGAAGAATCGCACTCCGAAAAATATAAAGCATGTTCTAACTTGAGGAACCACTTTTCTTTGTCTCCTATGGACACTTTATTGACTTTACTCTTGAATCAAAATCTTTTACTGCACTTATTTTCATTAATTCTATTTAATTTCATTCAATACAGACTGGAATATACGTAAAATGTGAAGAAAAAAACGGATACAGTCATGTAGCGTCGCAAAGTTACAAACGGCTATGCAAATGGCGGATTGGTGGCTGCGCAAAGCAGTGATGCTGAGGGGTGCCGACGCTTTCAACTGCGCATCTACCGAAAAGCGCGGGCTTATTTAAAATCAATAAATACTATCAATAATCATACAGATAAATATGAACAGAAGTTTTTATTTCTTTTTTCAAATAGGTTAAATTAAATGAAAGAGATACCTAACTTCTTTAAATAATTTAATCTTAATGTTATATTGCAAGTGTATATTCTATAACTTTAAATGAATACAATTTTTTTCAATTTTTTTTTTTAGTTTCAGATAATGAGAAATTATACCTACATGCATAGTATGTAAATTTTCCAGCACACAATATCGTGATGGGACCTAAAATTTGAACTAATTTGAGAAGTGTTCAACAGCCATAAAAAGGGTCAACAAACTTATGTTAAAAAAGTTTTTTTTTGAAAATTTCATAACAATGCGGCCATTGTGTTTGAAAAAAATTTTTGATTTATTCTCAATCTATGGTGTTGGGACCGTAATACGGTACCGTAAGCACGGTACGAGTCAGATTTGCGTTACTTAATAATAAAAGGAGCCCATCCGGGCCTTATTCAGACCTGATCAGGGCCGTCAATACGGTATTAATCAGATTGCCTTACTTTATAATAAGGGCAGCCACGGGTGCTCTACAACAATAAAAATAAAATAATTTCTCACCATACGTGTATTTGGAAATTAATTTTTATTTTGAAATCACCTTTTAATGAAAGAATAGAATCGATGTGAAAAATTATCGATTTTATTATTTCATTAGCTGCTGACGGATTTCACGTTTCAAGATTCAAGGTTATTTCTACTATGAGTATTCTACAAAGGAATACTAATTTCTGTTTACGCTGTACTTGGCTATCGCAACCAATAAAAAAAATTTTTATTTATATTTTTGAAATGTAGTTATACATATATAGCAATTATTCAATTTCGACAAACTACAGCATTCTGAATTCATCGTAGACTGAATTAATAGACAAGGAGAATTAATCAATTACTATTCCTTAAATGATATATGAATTGCACGCACAAATACAAGTAATATAATTCATAGAAAAAAATTTAACCTATACAACATGGCCTGATTATAATGCATCAGCGTAAGAAACAAATAAGAATATTTAAAATACCCTCTTCTTTAGTAACACTAAAAAATTTTATACGTATTTCTAGCCATTTTCGAAATATTTCAAATTTTAAAAAATATCAATTTTTGAAATTTTTGAGAAATTGGTCGAGTTTTCAAAATGAGGGCTCAAAGGACATCCCTTTTTTTAAACCCTGAAATTTTGTTCCTTCTGACGTATTTTCAATCGTTCTCGAGATTTCTGAATTTTTGAAAATTCTAGTTTCGTGAATTTAAAAAAAATTGGTGAATTCTTCAAAAAGAGGTGTCAGAGGAGATGTTTTTTTTATTTAACACACAAATTTATTATTTTCAATATCTCTCTAGCCGTTGTGGAGATATTTACAATTTTTTCACAATTTTAATTTTTTGATATAAAAAAATAGGTGAATTCTTTAGAAAGAGGTTTCAGAGAAGATCGTTTTTTTAGATTCACTCAAAATTTTGTTATTTCTAAAGTATCTCTAGCCGTTCTCAAGATATTTTTAATTTCTGAAAATTGTACGTTGGGAATTTTTGAAAATTTGTTAAATTCTTCAGAAAAAGGATTGAGAGGACATACGCTTTTTGTAACCTCGAAATTTTGCTGTTTTTCTTGTATCTCTAGCCTTTTTTGAGATATTTCCTATTTTTACCCATTTTTATTTTGAGAATTTTTGAAAATTCTCATTCTACATTTCGGTGTTTCAAAAAATCTTTGTTCGGCACTGGTGTGGCATCCAAAATTTAATGTCTTATCTTGAACGGCTTAGGAGACATGACTTCCAGAAGTAATTTCTTATTGAAAAATTGGCCTAAAAAAAATTCAATTTCAATTTCCGTGAAATATAAAAGTTGGTAAAAATCAAGAAAAATAAATATATAATAATTGTATACAATTATCAGAAATATCTTGAAAAAGGCTAGAAATATAAGAATCACAGCAAGATTTTCGGGTTATAAAAAAGGATGACCTTTCAATCCTCTTTTTGAAGAATTCAACAAATTTTCAAAAATTTCCCATATAAGAATTTTCAAACATTTGAAATAAATCTCGAGAACGGCTAGAGATATTTCAAAAATATCAAAATTTTGTGGTAATTGAAAAAAGGGCCTCTGAGGCCTCTTTCTGAAGAGTTCGACAAATTTTCGATTTGCCAAAATGAAAATTTTAAAAAATTTAAAATATCTCGAAAATGTTAGGAGATACGTCAAAAAGAACAAAATTTCAGGGGTTCTTAAAAAGAAGATGCCTTCTGAGTCCTCTTTCTGAAAATTCACTAGTTTTTCAAAAATTCCCCAAATTAAAATTTCGAAAATTTGAAATATATTGAGAACGGCTCGAGATACATCAAAGAAAATTTTGGAGTTATTAAAGAAGGGGGCGTTTTAAATATTTTTGTCCGTTTTTTCGCTTTTCGAGGCAATATTTCCGAAATATTAAAGATAGAACATTTAAGATTTCGTTGTTCTGCTGAAATGTATGTACTTTTACTCTTATAACCACTTCTTTCACGTGGAATCCAACAGACCCAAGTTATTTTCGAAAAACTCAATATCTAATAAAATGCAAGAAAACAGTGATTTTGAGGACATAATAACTTTGAACCTTTAGAACTAGAGCTTTGTTTTTTAGATCTCCGGCAAATTTAGACTGCTTTAACTGATATGAGTGCAACTTTTATCTAAAACGAACGGAACATGAGATAGTTCACGCTATTCAAGATGAAACATTAAAATTTTTTAAAATTTTACAGGAAATTTTTATTTCTTATTCGGATTGATTAGGCATACAATACACTGAGGAAGAGCATTAAAAAAATTCACTTTTTGCACCTGTTTTAAAAGATTATGAAGTTTTCCGAGGTTACATGATGTTCAACTATTACAGAATTTTTTTTATGCCAAACTGAAGAGATTGTACCAATAAGCATTCAATTTCTAATGATTTCAATGGAAATATACTTAATGATCCCACAAGAGAATTAAGATTCTTTAAAGAGAGGCCCAACGATTTTTTTCATTCATGGCTTAAAATACTCAGGGAGTATCCCCAAAAAGTATTCAGAAAAAAAACTGGGATGGGCAAGCACTTTTCAGTCCAAATTGGTTCAAGCTAGTTGTGCGGTATGAAGTAGCAAGTTTCTTTGTTGTGTGGATAGGAAAACTTACTAAAACCCGTAGGCGAAGTAAAAACCTTACTGTGTGACTTGTGGTGGTGTGTGGAAACTTTACGGGGTCTCTATAAACCACGTGACCGTAAAAGGTGGGGGGGGGGGAAACAGCACCAAGAGTGATCATGTGGGGGTGGTGGGTGGTCAAAAATTAGCCCAAAACCGATCACGTGATTTATGGACGCTCCGATACGTGAATTTGTGTTAAAAGTTTCGTTACGCGCGGCGGCGTGTGCAGGATAATGCGTGTTAATTATACAGTAGATACGTTTGGTTTTAGTCAGCCAGCCGACTCAAATTGATTTCACTCGCACGTCGGTTCGAGAGGATGTGTACATTGTACAATAATCAGAAAATAATTGCACATTCTGGTGTAGAAAATTTGATTTGTTTTATTGTTCGACCTCTAGAATTAAAAATATTTTTCTTTATCCACGAAAATAAATAAAGCGATTTACGTGATTATGAAAGTTTATAGATTGTAAAAATGTTCAAATTTATTTTGTCAGGTTTGAAATTACATAATTAAAGATTGAGAAAAACTTTCAATTTTTTAAATCAAGGTTCACGCTCAATGTCATGCTTATGATTGTACGAATGAAACATTCATTCTTTGGGAGAGATCATGGGAGGAAATAAAAGAATAATATTAGACTGACAATTAAGAGTAGCTTAAGTTTGAAAGAGTTAATTAAAATCTTCACAGCTTAGCTCTGATTTTTTTCATTAAATTAAGTTAAACGACATCATGTGACTGCTCTTGCGCGTGAGAACAAAGTCGATTGCGTTTATGCGACGTAGTTCCGAGAGTTTTCCACAGAGGACAGTAACATACTGGCGTAGAAACAGACAAAAAATGAGTTCCTTGTTAGGAGCAACGTATATTTCAAATTAATTCAAAGTTGAAATAAATGAAAGTCACAAAATACAAATTGGTTGATAGATATTACATTCAGGATCCACTTTCTTCCTTATCATATTTAGAAGCAATTCAATTCCTTTTTAGAAATTGGAATAATCTGATGAAAATGTGTATCTTCCTGGTAAATAAAGACGTCTTATGATTCTAAGTATTATTATGCAATGCTTAAAAAATTTCTTTCAATTAAAAATTTTGTAGTTCAGTTTACTGATGTCAAATTTTCAGATTCTGGAAATTAAAAAGTGTTAGCTGTCATCAAATTTTGTTATTGAAAGAAGTAACATTTATTTGATTAGATGTTTGGAAATTGCAAATGACAAACTTATTAATTGATTAACTGAAGAGGTTTTCATTTCTGATTAATATTTAAAAATTCTAAACGACAAATTACATTTTTGAAATAATTTTAAATTGTATATTTTAATTGATGAACTTTTATACTCAGTGATGAAAAGAATAAAACATATTTTTCACGTATGTAGCTGAATGAAGGTCTAGTTAGGTGAACTGACTGCAAGTGTGAAGCGTCGAGCTCATTGTTTTCACTTGGCTGGGCTGACCAAAGCCGTCCACATTGCAGCATATCATGTAGTAATATGTTGCACTTTGAATAAACAGATTGACACAAAATAACCACTTGTTTCTCTGCGGTTAATGAATCTCTCTAATCAGATTTGATCGTTGTATAAAGTATCGTGTATTGTTTAAACTTACAAAGTTAACACAATTACAATTTTCGGAAATGAGTAACATAGTATAAGTAAAATTACTTTATTATCCACGTTTTGATTGGAAATTGCTTTCATTGACGTTGATAAGTGAATTTTACAAGTTAAGAATATTTTAAAATAAATTGAACACATCTTTTATAACAGAAATTGAATGTCTGTTGAGCAGTATTTCTTGTATCTTTGGTCCTTTGGTCATCTTTGGTTTGTATATTTTGTATCCACTAAGCAAAGCTCTTTGCGAGGGCCTATGAGTATCCAAAATCTTTCACTTCAGGCAATACTCCTCTTCATATAAATAAATGTCCTCCATATAATCCTATCCTCGCATACATCTTTTGCTTCCTTTTCATCCATACATCTTTTCATGCAATCTCTTGTATGCAAGCATCTTTCCGTCAGCAGTAAATAAACGTCCAAGATACACGAAATCATCAATTGGCTCTATCCTCTCTTTGTTGAAGGCAATGTTGCATACTGTTTTCTAACCCCTCCTTTCAAACATAATAATTTTTGTTTTATTTAGGTTAATTTAAAGATCCAAACTGTTCATGCTGGTATCCAGTCTGCTTATCATTCTCTGCAAATCATCATCATCTGCAAACGCCAGTCCACGTACCTTCACTGTCCCGAGATCAACACTTTCTTCGGCTAAGAGAGCCATTCTTAGACATTTCTCAATGCATATATTGAATATTCAGGAGGACATAAGAAATATCCGCTACCGCTCTCAAGCCTCTCAGAGGTAATGCCATCCACATCAGCAGCATTACCATTCCTTAGTTTCTTGATTGCGGATATGATGTCGCGGATGTCAATGCTTCTTTCGCCACCTATAACGGGACTTTCTAACGTATCCTCTTCTGTGTTACAGTTGTTATGCTCCATAGCTTGACCTCCATACAATTTCTTGAAAAAATCACTCACACAGCCTTTCACGTTGTCCGTATTTCATACCATTTCACCATCAGCTTTGTTGATTCCGACTAACTCAATGTTATTACTTCCTCTCCTAATAATCTTAACCTATTTCCAAAATAATTTCTTATTTCCTTCGAAATAATTTTGCATTTTTCTTGCATTTTGTATTTTATTAAACATTTTTTTTGCATTTAAAAAATTTAAAAAACTTGTTTGTTGTACACGAGAAACAAAACACAAAGAACAGTACCATATGTAGAATTTTCATTATGGCTCTGAGATATGAAAACCAGAATTTAGTTCTGAGGTTTCTTTCCCTTGCAAACTAAAATGAATTGTTAATCTGGAAAAATCTTGTAATCGTTTTTGTTGTATAATGAGTATATTGATATTAATTATCTGAAACTTTAAGCAGATTCTATTGTTAATTCTGATTCTTAAACATAATAAACACGTTTCACGAAGAAAAACATTCGGATCTCATTTCAAAAGGATAATAATATATAATCAATTAATCAGTCGTATTCGATGTGTAATTGTTTATAAACTGTTGTGATATTTTGGAGATGTGTTGGGAAAAATATTTCTCTGGGCTAATAAAATGATTTTTCCTTATATATATAATCATCAAAGTGAAATTTTTTTGTTGGAAATGGATTTTTCAATGCTTCTAGCATGAAATTCTCAAACTGTAAGCGCCTCAATTTCCAATTCTTTAATTTTGCAAGAAATTCTAGTGTATGTAAAAAAAGTGAAAATTCTACTTCAGAGTGATTGGATTTAGAAAAGGATATAGAAGGTCTAATTTGAAATACACAAGTGAAAAAAATTTCAAAATTTCTCTATTTCCTTCATCTCGGATTGGAAAATTTTGAAGTTGCAAGTTAAAATGGTAGAATTTGAAACGTCAGTTTGGATTCTGTTCATTTTAATCATTCGCAATTGAAACTTGTAAATTCTGAAAGGATCTTTCTCTACATATTTTCAGACCTTAGTACTTTATTTGAAAATAAGTAATTATTTATACAAGTCTTTCTTTTGGAATGTGTCTTGTGCAGTCCAGTGATCTAATTTTAATTAAGGGACATTTCTTCATGTTTTCCAATAATTTATTTATATAAAAATTCATTTGGATAAAAACTAAGTTAAATGCTAGAAATTATCATGTAAAAATGTTGCTATTTTAATTCCAGAGTAAAATTTTGTAGCTGAAAATCTAAACAAAATTTTTTAGCTGAAAATGTGGCAGTGGGAAATTTAAATGAAAGTTCGGCACATACTGTAAAACGTGTGTTGGAAATTTAATAACCTTTCCGTTACAAGTGTAAATGTTGAAATTTCATTGTCACTAGAATCATTTATTCTCAAGTAACTGTGAAAATCCAATCTTTTTTACTAAATTCATTAAGTTTCTACATTACAAATTTAAATGCATATGTAATTAGAGTTCCAGCAAGATACTTTTATCATTAGATTACAATTTTTTTCAAAATATTCCCGAATCTGATTGACAGAATAAAATCTTAAGTGCAATTGCATCTGCCAAGTGAGAAGCAAATCATTCTCGTGCAAAGGATACTCAAAATGTTCAAAAATACGTAAATCAATGAAGCTTTCACAGCAATAAAGAATCTAATAAAGTAGGATATACAACCTTTACTCCTCTATCATCACTTCCTCGCACGATAAATCCTAACTTCGAAACTCGTTCTAGTTTCTCTATATTTAAACTCCACGTACCACCCCAACCGCTACAACTTTCATTCAAGTTCTCCTCCCATTGAAATCACTCGAGCCTTATACAATACATATATATGAAATGTTTCAAGTAGCACGAATTTCCAATCCAACTTCTCTTTAATCATGCAGTAATGAGGAAAAGGGAATCCCCATAATTGAAGGATGTGCGATAGTTCTAATCGAGGTTAGCGTGTCGACAAGACAACAGGACGTTTGGTATTGACCGGGCTTTTGCACTATGTAAATTGTACAACCGTTGTTTCGCACATTTTCTTCTGGTGCTGCCATCTCCCGACAGCATCGAAAAACTCACAATTAACGCCAGTTTGTAATGCTCAAGAATTAGTGTTGAGAAACTGCTATGGAGAAAAAATGAGATTGAAGAATTCAGTGCCAGAATCGTGTAATGATTACAAAATTTTATGAATAGATACAGAAGACATGGGAAGGAATGTGAAACTACACACTAATCATTAAAGAACTTGATCTCTTCTGCATTAAATTTTAACTTTAAATACTTTAAAGTAAGCGTATACAATTCATACGTTATCACCTACAATTCAAGTACGTGAACCTTTCCAAAAATGAAACTGAAGGCTCTCATCAGAAGTTTGTTTTCTCAAAAGAGAATAGAAAGCATAAATGATGCCATGAGGACGATAAGTGTCTCAAACTTCAGTATCCAGAATACCAGATTGCAGAGAGAAGCTAATTGCTGCGTTGGAAACCCGGGTTTCATTCTCAACAAGTACGTTTTTTTATGTAACTCGACTTTTTCTGTTTCAGTAAATAAATGTTTATATTTAATGTCTAAAACTCAGTGTATACATATAGGTGAATTAAAGTTCATCAAATAAAAAGTGACTATGTCGCCCCATCAAAACTCTTAGCTTTGTGTTCTTGTAAATTCTTTTTGGTAAATCATTCTCTGCTATTGTGAGTATAGGACTGATTCCTGTTCTGGGCTGAACTCTGTATAGTACTAGAGGAGTCAAGCCGTCGACGAAATGTAATGTCTTTAGTTGCCTAAAGGAGTTAATACCGCGATTGCACTTGAATCAATAAGGTAATTTCAATCTCTATTTTTTTTACAATGTTAGTTCAGTAATGAATACCTTGACTACCAGCACTAAAGACCCAATTTTTCACTTCCATTTCTTCTCCGTGTGAGGACTGTTCTTTCCTGACTTGTGTCTGCGTCTGCGGACGCATTTCATTTCATTCGTGATTCCTTTGGGGGAAAAGGAAAACAGGAAGAATGCGGGGGCGCGTTTCAAGGGTGCGAATGAAGAGGGTGTTGCGGGGGTATCGTTAAGCGCTGAAGGAAAAAAAAGGGTGGCAGTGTATCATGTGAGGAACATAAGGTAGGAATGTTGTTGCGCATGTTGTATTGTATGTTTGAATGTGTATAGTATGTCTGTGCAGTACGACAAAGATGAGGATTAACTTTTGATAAGAAAATGTGTGTAAATAAGAAAGAAAGAAGAAATAAAGTTTCTAATCACTTTGTATAGACTTTTTTTTGAATATACAAAAAAATTATTAATGATCGATTGATCATTTAAAATTGCCCGAATTGCTATAAGTTTAGTTAGAAATTCGACTTCAAATTTTATCGAATGAGAATTATGAACTTCTTGGGTATACTTCCGAATTAATAAAAAATTATCACTATTTAAAATTGATATTATTCAATTTTGAATACATACAATATTGAACGTTTTAATTGGAAATTATGAATAATTTCATGATTCCTTGTTAAAAGTAACCAACCTTTGGAAGTATTCAATTTTAAATTGTCCATTTTGAACAAACTCATTTTTAACATCAGTTATGTTCGCTGTCATCGATGTCAAAAATTTTTTTCAAAATGAACCAGATATGGTCCAATATTGTATCAGTAAGTTTGACACCTTTTTTTTTGTTTTGTTCAGAACGAAACTTCATTTTTTTGTGTCCCATGTAGAGAATTTTAATTTCTCATGTTTTTTATTGTGTGAACTTTTTCACATTGTCTTGTTTAATTTTCATTTCTAAACGCTTCCAATTGAAGAGTGGACAATTAAATTTTGTCGAATGCTTGACATTTGAGGTTCGAATTGAGCAAGCAAAATTTTTCAACATAGATTTGAAGCTTCCCAGCGTAAAATTCTTGAATTTCAAGCAATAAAATTTGACACTTTTGCAATGTATATGTATACGTCACAAACTGGATATTTTTTTAAAAAACATTTAATTTGTTACATTAGCTTCTTTTCTTTTAATTTCGAGAGATAGAATTTTTTTACAAAAAAATTTTAAGGTAATAGTCAATATTATTATTAGCAGCAGTAAATGATATAATCTTTCCTTAATAATTTTAAAATAAAAACTGTGGCAACAGAAATTATTTTATTGAGGAATTATACAGGTATTCATTTTGTGAATTGAACAATTTTCCGTATAATAAAATTTAATAAAATACATAAATATGATTCAGGAAATTTTTTCTGAAATACGGTCCGGTTTCTTTTGAAAAATTCGTTACTTCTATCAACGGGCCTTTTGTCGTTTACTTCATAAATTAAATACAAAATTTGGAGAATGTCTATTATCTATATTAGATTTATAGCTCAAATCTGGCTTCTCAATAAATCCAATGCGAAGATTAGAATAAATGATAAAAATTATGAACTGGATCCGATTTTGATATGTAGAGGTTGGGATCTTACAACGAATGAACAGGCCTTTCATACCCTACTTGAATGCCCTCTATATAACAATATTCGAAAACAATATTTAGGTGTTAACATAGACTCCGCACTTTAAAAAAACTATGGCCCAATCTCTTAAATTGTCTTCAATATGAAATAAACAAAAATGCGTTCTTGTTTACTAAAAACGCACTTAACCGAAGAGAATCACGTTAATGTAATTATATATATATATATATATATATGAATTGTTCAAACAACCACTGCTTGTATTTAAGTATAAAGAATCATCGCGACTTAATTGTATGAAACAAGGATTCAAAACAAATAAACTGCTACCAGAAGCTGGACTTTACGGCAAAATATTCCTTTAATTGAACATTTTTAATTAAGATATCTTATGTAAGATTTACGGGATGATAAAGAGCTTGTATTTCGTAATCAATATTCAAAATATTTCACATTTTGTTCTGGACTCTTCCGAGAACTCGTTGGCTTTTTTCCCCAGGTGGAAATTTACTACTAGTCCTTTGAGATGTCCGACTATTTATGGTATTGTCCGACTATTTATGGTATTGTCCCAGTACTGGACCACTCCCTAATGATAACTATGTTCTGTACTGGCTCAGTACTAACACAACACCTGCCAATAACTGGTTCCTTACTAAAACACCATTGGTACTGGCTTAGTACCATTCACACTACAGGCTTGGTTCGAAACTAGTATCAGTGGTATTTCAGTACCGCGCCATTTGTTGGCCGGTAATAGTCCAGCACAGCATAGAGTTATCATTAGGGAGTTCAACAGTACTAGTGTGCTATTACAATTTCAACCTCGGTTATGTTAAAAGGTTGAACTCCCTTCAGAAAAAGACAAATCCTCGTATAACACAGAAATGAATGTGAACATTTCAATTCTTTTTATTAGGTTAATCCTCAGGGTGTTGAATGAATGATCAACACGTGGAAAAGGTTTTCGAAAAGTAGAAGGCTATAACAATCAAAAGAACTCGGGGAAACTGCTGACTTTCAAGTACGTATGTGTGTGGTCTGTCTGTATCTGAAGGAGTGAGTATATGTGAATTAAGTGCGGAGGTGTAAAGGAGGGTTAGAAGTAATCTTAGGGTGAAAGTTATGGTTGGTCATGGTTTAGAACGCCCCTAACCTACCCTTTTGACCGACAGACGCAGACGAAGGAAGAAAGGGGAGCAAGTGGTATGAGAATTCTCGAGTTGGAGAGGGCGTCAGTCATCGAGTTGAATGGGTGGGCCGGACGCCGACCAGACTACGAGGCACGAGCTCAGCGAATTGCCGCAAAAAGACGGTTACGGGAGGCCGCTGATGACCAGGGAATCTGCTTGGCATGTGCCATTGTTATCAAAATGACCATCGGCATTCACCGCCCGGAAGGAATTCATTAGTCGACCCCCTCGCTTTGCTTTACGACAAAAATAACAACGTCAGAGAAGACGATGAAAAAACAGTGAAGATAATAACAATAGATATAATATTATTATTATTATTATACCATCAAGCCAGATCCCTTTCGGAGTAAGCGGTGAAGAGCTTCGAAGAGCCATAATACGTCACGATTCACACATAAACACCCTAACTCACTCTTCTTCTTACAAGCAATTGTCCTCCATACATCCCTATCCTTGCACACATCTTTGGTTCCTTTACATCCATACATCATTTCATGCAAGGATTTGTGTTTCTATGACTGTTTATATTTATTCGCTTTAGAGTCTCATTCACACATTTCGACCATTCTTTCTTCAGTCTACCTCTGGGTATGCTATCACTCACTTCACCTAAATATACTTGATCCGTTAAACATTCTTCACTTATTCTCTCAACATGACCAAACTTAATAGATTTAATGCTTTCACGATGATTCATTATGATGAAGGGAGGTGTTTCGGGTTTCAATCCTGTGCAAAACTACGAATCTTGCCGACATTTCGTGAACATTGTGTTATCAACCCCCTTGTGGTGACGACGGGGGAAGTAACTTAAGTAATGGGGGGGGGGGGGGGTAAAAAAAATTGGGAGAGTTGAGGTGGTGGCCCCGATTGGAGCGTGCTGTGGGAATGTACCGCGGACTGGGAGGTGCCCCGTATGGCGGAGGCACCGAACAGCCGACGGGCGTTTCTGTGGGAAGTCGTCCCAGGCGAGCGCTTCGTGTTCTCTTTTTTTTTTTTTAGGCGGCGGGGGTCGCGGCTATTTTGCGCGGCGCGGGGAAAACGGCGTCCCAAAAATTGTAGGTACCGGCGGTAAGGTTCGCCCCCTTGGGGCCCTCGACAAAGGCGTTTCGGAGGGGGTGACCCCAAGAGGAAGGGGGAGAAGGTCTCCGGCGACCCTATGGCGGCGAGGTCTAAGACATCGTCGCCCGTCCCGGGGGTGGAGAGCGAGTGGGGCGTCGGGGTCTCTTCGACCCGGCTCCGGCTTGGTGAGGACTGCGGAGCGGCCGAAGGTGATGGGGCAGTCGCG
>JAUMHM010000083.1:46522895-46538890 GCA_032362435.1 Melikaiella ostensackeni
GTGTTGATCTCGGGACAGTGAAAGTACGTGGACTGGCGTTTGCAGATGATAAAATTGTTACAGCGGAATCAGCCGACAATTTGCAGAGAATGATGAGCAGACTGGACACCAGCATGAATAGAATGGATTTTAACATTAACGCAAATAAAACCAAAATTATCGTTTTTGAAAGAAGGGATGAGAAACCAGTATGCAACATTGCCTTAAATGAAGAGAGGATAGAACAACTTGATGAGTTCGTGTGTCTTGGATGTTTATTTACTGCTGACAAAAAGATTGATGCAGAGATTTTCACACGAATAAACGAGGGTAGAAATATTATCGGCTAAAATTGCAATATATAACTCTGTGCTTGCATCCACACTGTTGTATGGTAGCGAGACCTGGACCTTTCAAGAAAATGATAGGAGCAAAGTGAACGCGGTCAGCATGCAGTTCCTGCGGAATATCTGTGGTAGAAAGCTAATGAACAAAGTCAGCAATGAGTGGGTTCTCAAAGATAAGAAACATTGTTCGACAAGAGTGAAAGAAATTTGCTGAGATGGTTTGGTCATGTTGAGAAAATGAGTGAAGAACGCTTAACGAATCAAGTATATTTAGGTATAGAGAGTGGTAGCATACCCAGAGGTAGACCGAAGAAGGAATGGTTGGAATGTGTGAATGAGACCCTGAAAAGAAAATATATTCGAAGTCGTAGAAATACAAGAATATGTAAAGATAGGAATGTATGGAGATCAATTGTTTATAAGAAGAAGAGTAATGTCTGAAACGAAAGATTTTGGATACTGATGGGCCCGCTTGAAGAGATTTTCTTAGTGAATTGTTATAATTATTCCCGTTATTATAATAGCTTTGCGAAGCTGTTTACCTGGTTTGATTGCTCAGGAGATTGATCAAGCGACTAGTGTCGGAGCGACGTTGTGAAATTGATCTTAAACCTAGTCCTTCTCCTCCTAAACATCCCGTACCCAATTTTACCATACAAATTCCTTAATCCCCAGTGCTAAAGTGAGACCAGGACCGAACGAGTTACGCTTACCCTGTAAGGGATTTGGCCTAATGGTATAATAAAATAATGATAATAAAATAAACCGACCGTGCTGTAGAAGCCGTGAACAGCACTCCATTCTCGCAACCGAGTTTTTTTTGCGGTTAGGATCGGTTAGGATCCCCATGTCAGCCCGAGACCTGTCATTTACTGTCATTGTGAACTTCCGTCAAAGATTTCATAAACATTATTTATTATTTATATGGCATGATAATTGAACTTGATCTTGTTAGACATTATTCGATTTTCTGTAATAGACCCGCAAAACTCCAATCTTTTGCATAATTTGCAGGTGATATTATAAATTTTTTTGATTCTTTGATTCTTGGTGGGAAATAAAAATAGATTTTGTTGTTACTTTGATGTTGAATGAAATGATGCGTAAAAACTCGACTTTTGAAATGTTTTTCCTCTCCCAAAGCAGGGCTCTTTGTTTAGTGGTTTATAATCTGTAAACTTGCTCATTCTGAGAACTTAAAAATTCAGACACTTCACCATTTGACTTTAAACTGCAGAAAGAGATTTCGTTCTTGGGAGCATGGAACGAAAAATCAAATAGTGGGTAAAATCTCGCTCCACAAAACTTTTTCTTGTTCTCAAAGGCAGGAATCTTACTTGTAGTGGTATATAATCTGTGAACTGGTTCGTTTAATGAGGTCCTCAAAAACCAGAATATTTATAATATCATCTGCCAACATTGCAAAAGATTTGGGTGTTGCAGGACTGTGATAGAAAATCGAATAATGCCTAAAAAAAGGACTATTTAAATTAATGTTTATCCCCTAAAGCAGCGCTCTCATGTTGTGTGGTTTATATTGTGCAAAGTATGACGTCTTGAGGTCCCGAAATGTCAGACGTCTTACAATTTCGCTTGAAATTACTGCAAGAGATTTCGGTGAGGTGAGGTGATGTCAGGAAATCGAATATTGTGTAAAAAGTCGACTTTTTTGAGCGATTTCCCCCCTCCTCCAAAGCAGGGCTCTTACATTTAATGCAGGCTTGGGCAAGCAAGGGGAAATTTGCTTACGGCACACATGTTGGCGTCCCCACTACCGATGCTCTTGCCGTGCTCAAGAGATCTTCCGTCTCGTGAGCACGGCAAGAGCATCGGTAGTGGGGACGCGAACATATGGTTCGTGAGCAAATCTTCCCTAGCTTACCTAGACCTGGTTTAATGGTTATATTCGGTAATTTAATTCGTTTCAAGGACCTGAAAATTCAGACATTTTCCCATTTGACTTTAAACTAGAGCAAGAGATTTCGTTTTTGGGAGCCTGGGACGAAAAATCAAATGGGGAGAAAATTTCGCTTTAAAAAAGGTCTTTTGTTTGCAAAGGCAGGAATTTTACTGCTTATGATTTGTAATCTGTAATCTAGCTCTGCAGGAACGGTTTTTATAAAATATCATTTACGCATATCTTGAAAATGGGCTTGCTTGTTTATTTATATGATATCACGATACGCGTCATAAGTTATTTACAGTGTTAACAGTATAATTTGTTTTAAGATCCTCTCTCGGACTTTGAAATTAGGCTAAAAACAATATCATAAAGTCACATTATGCGACACGTAATATGACATATAAATACCTTTGAAAATCATAAATTAATCGCCACATATTTTATGAAAAAATAAAGCTAAGGAATCCGGAATTCAGATTCTCTACAATTTCCTGAGCGTCAACTTTTTCGAAATCTAACTGCACCACACAAAACCGAATTGCATGATGGATACTTTTTTATTTCTAAAGATGCATTCATTCATATTTTCAAAGATTTTAGTTTCAAAATATGACTTCACTATTTGAGAGATTCAAAACTAAAAAAGAACCAATCTTTTGTATGGTTCAAACCAGCTCTACGATATCTCGAAAATGTTTTTTGAATACAGATGTCATCAAGAAAAAAACCAGGGAAAAATATAAGTATGTACAACAAAGTGGCGCAAGGGAATAATTTTTTTATTTAGGTCAATAAAATTTGGTATTGATATTTTTCGATATAAAGAAAAGGTTTTTTGCACACCCTTGATTGATTATTCAAATTTTAAACGGACTTTTCGAACACCATAATTATTATTCTGCCCGCCAAAACAGAACTTATATCAGTAATTTTTTTTCTATTGCATGTATGGGCTTGTTTGTGAAGCACGTAATATCACGATACACGTTATCAGTTACCTACAGTGTTCACAGAATAATTTATTCAAAGATTTTTCTTCGCATTTTATAAACAAATGAAAAACAATATCGTAAGCACATATTGCATAATACAGCACATAAGGAGCAATATAGTTTTGTTAACTTAAGCTTATCGACATGCACTGCCGTATCCAATCCTGAAAACACGTGTCGTATATCATTATTTTATACCTTTCAAAATAAAAAATTATTCATCACATATTTCATAACAAAATTATGTAAAAGATTCAGGAATTCAAGTCTTACACAACTTTCTAAGCGTCAAATTTCTGGAAATCTAACTTCATCACACAAAGTCGAATTGCATGAAGGATAATTTTTTATCCCTAGAGATGAATTAATTGATATTCTTGAATATTACTATTAATCCAGGTTCGAAACTAAAGGAGAAACAATCTTTTCTATGGTTCAATTCAGCTCCACGATGAGCATTGCTTACTTTGACCGTGAGACCCTTCCGAGAATTTCGACAATGAAAACAGGGCCATGTGAAGAATTTCCAGTAGGAATACATAATATTATTTAACTGTATTTTGTACAAATGTAGATTCTTGTTATCATAAAGGATGGATCTTTCTTAATAATAAAGACTAATTAATAAAAAGAGAATTTTCCGCGAGTATTTAAAAATAAATGCGAAATATGTACGCGAGTGTGGGAGCTGCCCGCTTTGTCGATACGGTACTGCGTGATTGCGTCAAGGTCGCCGCGCGTCTTTCCCTGTCCCCGGAATCCCTGGTCATCGAGTGCGAGTTGGCAGGATTCTAGGGACGCAGTAAGCCGAAGCGCAGTATATCGTAAGTTGAGTGCAGTCAAAAAAATTCAAATTTTTGATTTTTCAATAAAATTTTGTATGTTTAATAGAAAAATGTCGACTTCTATCAAAAAATGGTTAAGCGAGATTTTGTAGGCATTTTTGAAGTGGAAGTTATCTGTTTAAACTTTTTTATATCACAGATTTCTTGGCTGATAATTTGAATTTTTGATTTTTCAATAGCATTTTACTTTTTTTATAAGAAAAACCATGAGCTCGATCAGAAAAAGGTTGGAGAAAAATTTGTAGGACTTCTTGAAATCAACAATTTGTCTTATGGACCATTCTTCAAATATCGCATAGTTTGGCCGGAAAATTGAATTAAAAAATTTTAAAAAGCATTTTCGATGGGTGAAACCAGAACCGTTTGTCAAAAATAGCTGGTCCTTCGAAAGTTATCGTGCCTACAGGATACTGCAGACTACTTACTACAGACAGACGCATTCGTAAAAATGTTTTTTTCTGATTCAGGGATCTCAAAACTTGGAGATTTGATGAGAACCGACGAAGTCAAATTTTACGTAAAACTAATGCATTCTCATCCAGAATGATGTCAATTCTGGGTGTTTAGAAGTTATTCGATTTTGAATAATAACGTTCTTCTCATTCTAAAATTTGTGAAATAATTGATATAATCTCATTATGTTGAATGAAAAAAATGATTTCTTCATTCTAATACATTTTTTTCATGTATCTAAGTGTAAATTAGTGACATTTTACTAATTGCTAGTGAAATTATACTACTTTGATGAGAGAAAAGTGAGCCACTGTAAATTAGTAGAAAACTACTAATTTGCTTAGACGAAATATTTTCTAAGTTTATAGCAGGAAACCACTAACTGCTGCCATTAAATTTATTCTACGCCGCAAAAAACGAAATTATGTAACTAACTGATAAATTTAAAAATGTTGAATTGAGACATGCCAGAGACAGAATCAAGAGAAACATTTTTAGTGTTCGCACCTTTGGTTTGAAGTCATTTCAATGGAACCGAGTAGGGTGGTCCAAAAAATCGATTTTTGATTTTTGGTGATTGAAATCCCCAATTTGCTTCTTTTCCGGAAAAAATCCCTTTTTTCAAATTGGTCAACATCACCTGTGCCCCCTGGCTTTTGAAATTAAAATGCCCTGGATGAGAAAATCTCATTTTTCGAAAAAATGGATGAAAGAAGTACTCATTATTAACTTTTTGTAAATTCAAGTTCAGTCACTTCCCAAGGGGCCGTTCAAGTATTACGTCACGCCTTTTTCGGACAATTTAACCCCACTCCACCTTCGTCATGCATTTTCTATAGTAAGTGTATGTAATTTTAACGAAACCTCTGAAAACGTAATACCTGTATATGTGTACGTTGATGCTTATTACGTGACGCTCAAGTATAACGTCACACGCCTAGGGGGGGAGGGGGGGAGTCAGCTGTAGTGTGACGCCCATATGAAAGTTACATGAATTTACTATAGAAATCACGCGACGAAGCTGGGGGGGGGGGGGGGTTAAGAAATCGTCCGAAAAGTACATGGCGTAATAACGTACCTAATATTTGAATGGTCCCTTACCCAAAATGCGTTAGGAAAATTATTCATGTTCAACCAAATCGATGTAAAAAAATAAATATTCATAACCTACTGAAAGAGATGCTTTAAATAAATGAATATTGTTTAAACAATTAGAGTAAAAGTTCTGAGATACTGAATAATGAGCGTCACAGTGTAAGAGTTCAGAAAAAACTAGAATTTTTTCCACCTTCCTTACGAAAGAGAACAAGTAAATTATTATTTGTCAATTGTGTCCTCAATTCTAGAAAACAATGAATTTATACGATTTGCAGGGGAAAAATTATTTAAACAAATGGAAATTGTTTCAATAATTTTCAAATATTCTTCAAAAAAATATATTGCCCTCAACACTCATTAAATGTGTCACTAATTCCAGAAAGTAATAACTTTTTACGATTTACAAGGAAAAAAATGTTTAAACAAATAGTAATTGATTGAACAATTTGAAATTTCTTAAAAATACTTGGAGGCTTGTCATTTATCGATCAAAGAAAATCACGTTGAAAGTTTTTTTTGAAAATACCCTTCTTACCATGAATTTTACATAAAATTGCTATTTTGTTAGAAAATGACTAAACTTCAATTTGAAAAAATTTAATAACGAGTACCGTAAAACGGGACTAGGCGGCGCGTGTGGAGAAAACCAGCTCACCCGCAATGTTCTTCTTCATGATTCATTATATCTTTCTCTGAATAACAGATTTCATGATTATCAAATGTTTTATTTTTCACAAATGTTAAACAAATGTTAACTGTGTGATTTTTGAAAGAATTTTTGTTTTTGTGGGGGAGAGCGGCTCATAGTATTTTACTATAAACGAAATGCATTATTGTTTGCCTTGATAACCACTCTATTTAAAATATCAAAAATATATTTGAAGCATCAATACCTAATTTTAATTCCTTCTTGCACTTTATTGTAAAAGAGCGATAAAACGAGCTGCTTAGCTTCATTTTAAGGCACTTCTTTTATGCATTTTTTAAAAATAAGCCCTTCCTATTTAGAACCCCATGTTAGTTTCGAAAGCCCGGGGACAATGTTGGCAAATTTGAAAAAAACGGATTTCTTTTTTTCCAAAAAATAAACAAATTGTGGTGGAGGGGGTGTTTGATCATAAAAAGTAAAAATTAAAATTCCTGCAGGTATAAATTTGGATTAATCTATCGGACATGGCAGTTTATTTTAATATTACTTTGAGAGAGGCAGCTAGCTCAATTACGATTGGACTTTACTACAGGTACATAAGTTCGTTCAGTCGTTCCATTTTCATCGGTATCTAATATTTTATGCAATCTATAGGCAATATTTCAAACTATATTTCGGCCAGGCGCCAAATTCAAATATTTCACCATAACGATTCAAGGGATAAAAAAGTAGCTCGTCCCAAAATAGCCCCTGGTGCCCCCCTGTTGACAGAAATAATTAGGGTGCTCCAAAAATGCATTACAAAATTTTTTTCACTCTAGAGTGAAAGGCACCCCCCCCCCCCTCAAAAGTTTCCATTTCCGGAGAAAGAAAATCCGTAATTTTTTTTTCCGAAATTCTAATATTAACACGTGCCACCGGGCACTAAAATCCCATATATTTAACATGGGAAAATTTTGAATTTTCGAAAAATTAGACTGGCACTTCAGGGTTTGATCAAAAGTTGCTAAATTTCTGAGGGATTTTTTCCCAAAAAATGTAAAAAATAATCGTATTTTCTGAATGAAATGTAATAGTTGGTCATTGTTTGAAGTGGAAAATCCTTTTAAAAACAGTATATAATTATTTAAGCAATTAATTATTGTTCATTTTCCAAATTTCTTAAAATCGAGTCAGAGATGTCCACTTTTCTTTCAAGCTGGTATGCTATGCTACTCATTGTTGAATACTTACATAACTTTAATACTTTCCTTCTAATTTTCAACAAATTTCCATTTGTTTAAACAATTTTTATTTGCTATACAGTTAGGTAAATAATTGTTTGTGTTATATTTAATATTATTTTTTTAAAGATTTAAAAAAAAACTGCTTGAGCAAATGAAAATTGTTTTAAGGAATAGAAATTTGTTAAAAATGAGAAGAAAAGTATCAAAATTATGTAATTATTCAACAATCAGTGGCATCGGATTCCAATTTGAGAAAAAAGTGGACATCTCTGGCTTGATTTTTAGAAATTTCAAAAATAAACAATAATTAATTGTTTAAATAATCACATAATGTTTCTAAAAGAATTTATCACTCCAAACAATGAGCAACTATTACATTTCATTCAGGAAATACGATTTTTTAAACATTTTTAGGAAAAAATAATTGTTTAAATAAGTTACATTTATTTAAACAATTAAAAAGTGTTTAAAAACTCATGGAAGATATTCAAAGTGTCTCTTAGTAATTAACTGTATTAAAAATGACAGCCGAAAATGCTGAAAATTAACAATAATACGTGAAAATGTAGTTTTCTTATTTTTAGGTTATATTTGGGGCGTTGTGGGGGGTTAAGGGGTGGTTAAAAATGAAAGTTATCAATGTGGTTTAATTTCGTAGACACTTCTCTTCAATCCCTGGAAATTTTGGCAACTTTCGATCAAATCCTGAGTATCAGTCCAATTTTCCGAAACTTAAAAATTTTCCAAATAATAATATTTTTTACTTTTGAAGAACTCATATTTTTTATTAATAAATTAGAAATAATATATGAATTCATATTTCCTTGGAAATATAATAAATCGTGGAATTCCAAATAACATATAAATTTTAAATTATCTATTTACAAGCTCAAAATTGTTCAATATCAAACGCTTTCAATTTGAAATTATTTGAGCATTTTATTGATCAGTCATTTGTTAAATTGTTATTCTAATTGAATTAAAAATTTACTTAAACATTAACTATATATGGCGCTAGCCCACCTTTCGAATTTCCCTATTTTACGCGCACCAGATTGCGGTGAGCGTAGACAGCCTTATTTCTTTGAAATATTTTTCTAAGACAAAATTATTCCGAAAACGTTTTACTGACTTATAATATGAGCAATACGAGTACAATATTTTGAAGAAGTAGAATACATTTTTACATTATCATTATAAATGAGAAGGTATTAGTTTTATGTAGTCTGTAGTTTTCTGTGGGCACGATAACTTGCGAAAGACTGATCATATTGGGTTGAGCTTTGGCACACATTTTTCAGGCTTAAAAAGTAAAAACGAGTTCGTTAACCAGCCATTCTTGACCAGTTTGTTCATAGAAAATGCTTTTTAAAAAATAAGGAATGCGATTTTCCGGCCAGCCTATGCAAAATGCAAAAAAAATCTAGAGAAAAAACTGTATTTTTATTTTTTTTTATTAAATGAAGGCTTAGAGTCGCATCAACTGCAGAGGTCATTAGTGACTACAATTAGTTTTATACATTCTTTGGTTGTAGAAGAAACATTATGTCTAATATTTAAGTAGGTAGTTTTTGGTATTGAGCACTAAGTGTGGATATTTGAATACGAATAATATATGTAAGAATTCACAAAAATCAGAACACATAAAATACTGTACGAACCTTCAACTAGATGAGATGTCGGATATCGATGGCTTGAAGATAGTTAAGTACGTTATTGAATGTATTCGGGTCGGATAGCATTTTCTTGAAGTCAGTTCCGACCTTGTGATAAATTCGTTTATCAGCGTATTTGTTGCAGTCAACTAATATATGATGATTTGATTTTTTTTTAAACCGTCTCTAATGAGATGCAGCTTGGTATTGTTTGAAGATTTCAAATCATCATTCCAGAGAGTTTTGACAGCTTGACATATGTTGTTCTTGAAGTCTTTGTGATGTATAGGAATCAACACATTAGGCACAGGGAGTAGACATACTGATTTGGTTAAAGAGTCTGCTGTCTCGTTTCCTTCGATTTCCAGATGAGACGGTATCCAGATTAAGATGATTTCCTTTTATCGATTTCTTAGGGTCCAATATATTTCTTGAGTTTCTTGCATTATGTTGTCATATTTGTTGGTATTTTTTATGGCTTCAATTGCCGGCAGCGAATCCGTAAGAATGAAAGAGTGTCATTAAAATTTTTTATATATTTCATAGCTTGCAAAATAGCATAGTTCTCATATCTGAATATACGAAAGCAATCCAGTAATTTGTATTGAAAATGATTACCAGGTGTAACCATAGCGCATCCACATCCGAAGGTTGATTTTGATCCATCAGCATCAATAGGGATATGATTGGGGCAAACGCAGCTCTGTATTCAATTGGATCAGTTTCATTTTTTGACAGTTCCTTCAAATCAGTGATTGTAGTGGGACCTATAAATTCCCAGTACGGAAAATTGTAGAGTCTTCGTGGAGCAAGCTGGCATTTCGATATTTAATTCATGTAGATAAGTATTCATTCTGACGTAAGAAGGTACATATAAGTTCTGATGTTTCTTGTACTCTTTGTGATATTTTCCAAAGAAGATGTTCTCATAAACAGGATTAGATGGTGTGGAGGCTATTGCAATAGAGTAAGTCAGGCTAAACTGCTCTCTTCTGGTAGCTAGTGGTGGTTCTTGAGTTCCTGCGAGATTACTACTTATCGGGCTGGAAAAAAATGCTCCCGAAGCTATTCTCAGGCCTGTATTATGTATGGGAGGGATCTTTTCTAAGGCACCAGGTTTGGCAGAATTATAAATTGAAGATCCATAATCCAATTTGGATCGGACAACAGCCTTGTAATTGTTTGCTAGTATTTTTTGGCTTGCTCCCCAATTTCTTTTGGCAAGGGTTTTTATGATGTTAGGTCTGCATTTACAATCATCTTTCAGGTATATGAGGTGTGGGATCCATGTAAGTTTTTCGTCAAAGATGAGCCCAAGAATCGTGACTGTCTCAACGACCTCCAGCTCGCGGTTACCCAAGAATAGTCTCGAATTTCGGTTGTCTGATCTATTCTTAAAAAATAAGATGCAAGTGGTTTTAGTTTTGGAAAATATAAAGCCAGTCTTGCCAGCCCAATCTTGTAATCTTTTAAGACAGTCTTGAATAAGTTCCTGTGTTGTTTGTAGTTCTCGTCCTCTACAGAAGACTGTCACATCGTCGGCAAAAAGACTTTTTTTTACAGTACACGGAATGCAGATCGTTACATCATTGAATGAAATTAGAAATAGAGTAACACTCAATACAGATCCTTGGGAATGTCGAGTAAGATTTGTCGATGTTTCCAGACCATTTCACAGCATTTCTCAATATCTAGGGAAACAGTTAGGAGATGTTGGTCACTGATGAATGCGTCACGTATATTAGTTTCAAGTTGTACAAGAGGATCAAGTGTAGATCGATGTAGTCGGAAGGCACTTTGATACACATTGAAGAATTTTTCTTTTTCCAAAAACCACCTTAGTCTTTCATTCATAATTTTTTCCATTAATTTACTCCTATTGCACGTTAGTTCAATGGGTCGATAACTGCTGGCTTTGAGTTCATCCTCTCCTGGTTTGAGTATTGAGACAACTAAGGATTCTCTTCACTTATTAGGAAAAACTTTGTGGATCCAAATACAGTTGAATAGAGCGAGAAGATATTCTAGTGCTTTGGATGAAAGGTTTTTGAGAAGTATATTCGTTATTTTGTCAGGTTCAAGGCTACTATTTTTACATTAATTGAGTGTGGATATGAGTTCAGATGGTAGAAGTGGAGTATTAATAGTAAGGTTTTTATTTTAATCCAGTCTTTGGTCCATAAGGCTCTCGCTTTCGAGCTTGAAGGCAAGGAAATTAGGGTCGTAGTTTGCATTACTAGAGTTCGAGGCATAGTTATCCGCTTGCTCGTCCGCAATTTCTTTGGAGTCAGTTGCGATATTGCCATCGGCTTTTAGTGAGGTTGTAATGCGAACGGTGGATGATGTTCCTTCGATTATGCTGATCTTTTTCCATACCTCTGAGCTTGGAGTGTTGTATTTCAAAGCCGAAGTATCGTCGATCCAGGAACTTCTATTACTCTATTTATTTATCCTCCGTGAACTATCTCGAAGTTTTTTGAACTCAATTTTGTTTTCGAGAGTTTTGTGCTTTTTGCAAACATTAAAAGCGTGTTTCATTTGTTTGAGTGCTTCCTCCATTTCTGAATTCCACCAGGGTACTTGGTGTTTAAATGATTGAAGGGTCGTTTTAGGTACAGATGCATCCGCTACCTTTGTAATGACATCAACTAGTACATTAACGATATCATCAATTTCGTCTTTATTTTCTTCTGAAGGTGATTTTATGCTGGCTTTTTTGGCATCCAACTCAGGATGAAATTTCTCCCAGTCGCTGATTCAAACTTCCATCTTGATGTATGATTGTACAGGGTTGGATGAGGATTTTGTATTTCTATTTTTATTGGGAATTGATCACTGTTGTAAAGCCTCCTCAGAGGCTTTCCAATTCATATATGGGCTATACTGGCACTAAAAATTAATGAACCAATCAAACTGAAAGTAGCATTTGGGATATTAAAGCGTGTGGTTTGGTTTTTGTTCAGAAGGCCGTCCGGTTCATCTAAAAGCTGTTCAATTATCCTGACCCTGGCGTCAGTGTGGCTGGAGCCCCAGAGCGTATTATGGCTGTTGAAAATTCCTAGCAGGATAAATGGTTTGGGAAGTTGATCTATAAGTCGATTGATCTCAAGAAGACTTATTTCATACCAATTTGAAATATACACATTGCATATGCTTATTTTAGTTGGGGTGAGGATAGACAAAGCAATAGCTTCAAGGTTAGTGTTGAGTGATTTCCACATTATATATATGTATATCACTTTTATATAAATCGCTACACCTCCACTGGCAAAATTTGTATTCGAGCGATTTTTGAAGACAGACGAAAAGTTTCTGATTGATGCGCAATATGAATCCTCGAAATTTGTTTCTTGGAAACACATTATAGGCGGAAATTTGTCTTTAATAAGTAATTCAAGGAATTCGCGTCGAGGATGAAACCCATTCAGATTCCACTGAATAATTTTCGAAGCCATTAATAGAATTCAAGTGCTATTGTTTTCATTGTCTTCCGAGATTGACAGAGACTCTTCATCAGAACTGGTGCTCTCATCACCTACCATAGATTTTTGAAGTTTGCTGACAATTTTGGTGCATTTTACTTCCGCTATTCGTTCTGTTAAGCTAGGATGGAATTCTTTCATCATCGAAATCAGGGCTCGAGTATTATCAGTATATTCTTTGGCAATAGAAACTAGATTTGGGGCTCCTGTTGCCTTGTCAAAGAAACTTTTAAATTGTGAGTAGTTAAGAGTGTATTTTTCTGGTAAATCTTCAATAAGTAGTTTTATTGGATCTAGCAGTCCATCAGTGGTTTTGTTACTCGCATTCGTAGAGGAGTTCTTCATTTTCTTCTTCTTTCTTGACTGAACTTCTTTGAAAGGTTCCCCGACTTTCTTGGAGTTCTCATTTTTGAGATACAGTTTTAGATTTGGTGAAATTTTCGAATTTTCAGATGAAGAGCTAGTACAGTGGGGATGTTTCAGTCCTGCATTTGAAAAGTCTACGCCCTCCATGACCTCAGGGCCTGGGGGTGGAAGTAGAGGAAAACTAGACGGTTGAAGGTTTGAAGAGTTATCGTTGAGCGGGCATGAGATATCCTTAAGTGGAGCCCTGCTTGTTTACATAAAAAGCATGTCACAGTGTCAGTAGATAGGTAGATCCAATAAGAGGTGTCATCATTAGTTACTCGTAAGGATTCTGGTAAACTTGAGACACTGGCAGGGTGGATGTATTCTGTCTTTTGAAACTTGAAATGTGAGCGAAGCCGGGACCAGACAAACCAGCTCTTAGAAAGGTTACTGTAGAAGCTGTCACTATTCCAGTGTCTTCCAGAGATTTCTTGAGTACAGAGTGTGGAATAACAAAATATACCTTAGATAGAATTAGCCGCTTATTTCGACTTATCAAAGGTCGTAGTACCAGAGTGTGTTCACCTATGTTTATAGTCGTGTCTTTTTCTGTGACGGCATCGGCAGTTTGTTTACTATCTAGGAACATACATACCCTTCCGTTGGAGATTCTAGAAGCAAATCAAATGCTGCTTGGAATGATCAGCCGCCCCACGGCATTTGCATACTCGTCTATAGAGATACCTTGAATAGAGTCAAAAACAATAGTCTGGTCTTTCTTAGGGAATGAATCACGTTCCGCAGCGTCGGCATAACTATTTATTGTAGAGCTGTTCGGAGTTTTGTCATTCACGACTGTTAAATTTTTTAGACTATGGGGTTCACTGCTGTTGGGGGTCGCCATGATTTTGGATGATGCACAAGGAAATGCATTTCCTCAACACTAACACGATATAGAGTGGTTTAAATGTTCACTCGATACGATCGCAACACGCGTGCGAATGTAAACACTAACATCAAAACAAGCAAAGAGGCGCTCGTATAAACATGTCCGAACTCGAGGATGGACAATTTGAAACTGAGAAAAAAAAATTGTTCGCCTCAAAAAGATCTACTAGTTTGCTTCTTACCATTTTCTGATATAAAGCATAGCTTTCGTTTGAACCATGATAACGCTCTTAAAGAAATGAAAAATTCCATTTTCCAGAAGAACTATGCGAGATACCAAAAAAATGCTAAAAAGAGAAATTGTCCATCTCAAAAACGTCTATAAATTTACTTCAAACTATATTTTAATGAGGCGAGGATGTTTATGACAATTTCGAATTGCAAAACCAGAAAAACTTTCAAAAAGTCCTCCCCCTCGAATTGGATTAAAAGCGACCCAAGCTCAAAATGTTTTGTAAATGAATTATTTTAATGATAATATCTTGATTATTATTTTGGTATTCGACTTGACCTTCATCTTGTGTGCCGCAATACGTTTGTAGCCAAGAAAGCACGCACATAGGGCAGCGACAAGATTGCAGCTTGCAATATAAAACATTCATCATTTTTTTTAACCATTAATCCAATTGAGTTAAAACGTCCCAGAAAACTTCTTTGAACCTTAGTCAACAACTTCTTCTTCGGAAATTTTCCGTTGCTTAAAATTCGCTCGATAAACAAAGCGGTTAAAGGGTAAAATTCATGATTTTTTAAAAGTTTTTAAAAAATGTTAACAACTTTTTTGTTCATTGAATAACTTAAATTTTTCTTTGGTTAGTAGTTTCTGAAGACTCATATACGTTATTTAGTATTGATAATGTCGGAAAATTCTAAGAATTGGCTAAGTTAGCGCGAGTACAAGTGTAAAAAGATAGAAATTTTTTGTTTTCTAAAAATTTTTTTCTCACAACTAACTACACATCTCCAGAACCTACAAATTTTTGCAAGAAAAAAAGATGCACCTTAAAATTTTCTACAAGAATCAGTCCTTGAAATTAAAATTCGAACGATTTTAAAAATTGGCTTTCAAGACAATACTTCTCAGACTGAATCTACGCCTATCCCCCTTTGATCGCGAAAGGTTCAATTATAAACGTTTGAGTTTGAAACTGATCAAACAGATTTTTTTTAATTGTCAAAAAACTAAAAACAAAACTGAAGATTGAATTTGTAGATAACGTATGAAAATGAAAATTCCACACTGAAATTTTAATGATCAACAGTTGAAGAAATCTTTCAACTATTCTTTCCATTTTTAATAGTATAATTCTGTACACATTATTGGGAACTGTTATTCATTCTTGAAGACTTAAACAATTTATAAAGATTGAATTAAAACTATTTCAGTTGTTATCGTTCGTAAACTAATATATTTGTTTAACTATTAAGGCTTCCGATTTAAACACTCATTTTCACCCTATGTAATTTCAAATTATTCTAGCACTTGAAACTATATTTGTTGAACTTTTCTATTTGAGATTAACAAAATAATATTTCCGGCAGTACATATTATTACCGAATTTGAAGATTCACGATAATAGAAAATTGCTGACAGAACATTGCCAAATTATGAGATAGCTGACAATGTTAAATTCAATAATTAAAAAATTTGTTTTTAATGGACATTACCTATTTATTGAAAATACAATAATGAAATATTTTCATCGATCAAAATAATTTTCTGTTATTTTCGTCTTCTTAATACATTGGGTTGGTCACTTCACGTCATTATGATTGATTTTCACTCATAATGCTGTGGCAAAAAATTATTTTACTTATTATTTATCACGGTTCTATTTAATTATTCATATTTCTTCAGTGCATATGCATTCATTTTGATCAATTCTATGTTTAATGTTTATACATTTTTTTTCAGAGATGGAAAATGATTTTGTTGAAAATACCTTTTTTCCATTTTTTCCTTCACACAGTTTTTTGTAAGAATAATAATTTCATAATAGATTTAATGCTTTCACGATGATTCATTATGATGAAAAGAAGTGTTTCGGGTTTCAATCGTGTGCAAAACTA
>JAUMHM010000083.1:46541890-46552461 GCA_032362435.1 Melikaiella ostensackeni
TGAATAAACTTGTATTTTTGATTTTAAAAATAAAGTCCTAAAACTTTTTAATCAAGGTAGTACATGAGATCGAGAGAGGGTTGAAAAGCGATGGAGTACTGTAAAAACTGTGATAGGGTTGGAGTAGACTGGTCTGCGTAGGGATACGGTAGAGGAGTAAGGGAGGGGATGAGAATTTGGGTAGAAGGGATGATGTACAGGGGGGCGGGTGACTGCTGGAGATGAAGAGGCTTTGAGGGTGAAAGAGAGAGATGGGCGAAAATGGTCAGAGGAAGAGGTTAGAGATGTTTATGAAAGAGGGAAATAGGGATAGGGTGCTGAGACGACAGGGAGTGGTACTGAAAGCGTAGGGGAGAGGTAGGGGGGCGAATGATATAGTGATAGAGAGAGGGGGGGGGGTTCGAGTGAAAAGTAGAGAGAGAGTCATGGAAGAAGGTTTAAAAAATGTATTAATAATCATTGGTAAAAATACTCGACTAAAAACTCAGTGCAATTGATTTTCAATGATTGTTAATATGGAAAGTCATGGGATAGAATTCTCAAACAATATGACGCAATGTTCAGAAAGAACAGTGAAGGATTTTTAGATTTAGTTGTGTAATGTCACACTGGACATGCGATGATGTAACACTTATTACTTAATCTCCTCAGTGTCGCTCTAATCTTGTAAGTTAGCGTGTTGATTTGCCCTATGCGGAACGTGTAGCTTCAGCCTGTGCATTGAAAATTTATGGCTCTGAAGCTATCGATCTGCATCTCACTATCCTTCTCCTTAACTGAAAATAGGACATGTCACGTGTGTTCTGTTTCCGTGATATCACTCTCCTACATAACACGTGTTTATAATGATCAACTTTGAAAAAATTTTCATTTCACAAGAGTGAAAAGTGTGTCTCTCATTGCACGAGCAGGCGCTCAATTTTATTTGAATGTGTGCACTCTTGCATCTATGAAGATCCTTGCAAAAATTCAAGAACCTGATTGTTTATCAATTCAGATAATTGCCATTAGTGCAATGGAAATACAGAAAAAGTTCAGTTTTTAAGGAAAGTTGAATCTTATATTGATAAAAAAACTCTTACAATTCGAATTTGTTTCATTAAAATTTTTTACAATTCTAAGGTGCTATTGCTTCGAATTTGAGTTCCTCAATTTTCAACTATTTTCGACAAATTTTTAACTGTTCCTTTTTGTATATTTTGAATTTCAAATTGCATGAAATTTTTGATAGAAGTGTAAACTTAAAGAATTGATTATAACCAATTCTTGAAAAAATTAATCATTTTTTCAATAACTTTATTTTTCTAAGTATTTGTGTACTTCCGGAAGCTGTTTTCATTGATAATTTTATTTGAATTAACCATGCAGATGATTTTAACGTGGAGGTTACAAAATAACAGCCTTGTTAAAGTTTTACGGTTGACACCGACATTCGCTCATCTGATCTTCACGATTTGAGACTTCTTGTTATTTTTTATCTTGACATGATTCCATTTATGGTTATTTTATATCACTTTCATAGTGTTTGATAGTATTCATATAACGTTGTAGCTAATGGTCAAACTTGACTACGCCATTGGCGCCATGCAATGGCCTATATTATAGACTTGGCTAGTAATTGATGGACCTTGATTACTTATGAATTCGGTTCGTTTATCTCGCTAAGCTCTCTGAACCAACTTTTCATTTAATCGAATTACCCTAATTTTCAGCTTTTGAATTGAAATTTGAAAATAGAAAATACGACTAGTCACTTGAGGAAAGAAAGAATTTCCACTTCAGATGCTCACAGATTCATTTATGACTCCACTACATTTATGTGCGTCATTTATAACTTGCCAAAATATGAACATGTTACTTCATATCAATTACGGACAGGACTTCTGAATGTGGCCAAGAAAAGACTTTTTTTTTATGGGCAACTTACATTTCAATTTTTTTACTTTACTTTACTATCTTTACTTCTTTTACTTTCACTTTTTTACTATACTTTACTTTACTTTCCAAAAAAGATTACTTTTTTACCATAAAAGATGAATTTTCAACAAAATACTTGAATTTTCACAAGAAAAAAAATCAATCAAACAGTTGCACTTGCAACGAAATAGTTAAATTTTTTAAGCCAAGTGGACGAATTTTTCAGATGGCAGTTACAATTTCCAGCGAAAAGTTGCTTTTTCAAACTAAAAAGTTGAATTCTCAACAAAGGAAGATGAATTGTTAACCAAAAAAACATTACTCTTTTTCCATGAAAAATGGGTTTTTGAACAAATAGTTGAATTTTCAAACTACAAAGATGAATTTCCAACTAAATTGTTGAATTTTCAAGCCAAGTAGACAAATTTTTAGATGACAGTTACATTTTCCAGCGAGAAGTTGCATTTTCAAGCTAAAAAGTTGAATTCTCAACAAAGAAATATAAATTTTTAACCAAAAAAGATTACCCGTATGCCATGAAAGATAAATTTTCGACCAAATAGTTGAATTTTTAAACTACAGAGATGAATTTCCTACTAAATTGTTGAATTTTCAAGCCAAGTAGACGAATTTTTTTAGATGGCTGTTGCATTTTCAATCTGAAAGTTGCATTTTTAAACTGAAAACTTGAATTCTCAACAAAGAAAGAAGAATTGTTAACCAGAAAAGATTACTCTTTTATCATGAAAGATGAATTTTTAACCAAATAGTTGAATTTTTGAACTACAAAGATGAATTTCCTACTAAATTGTTGAATTTTCAAGCCGAGTAGACGAATTTTTTAGATGGTTGTAGCATTTTCAATCTGAAAGTTGCATTTTTAAACTGAAAACTTGAATTGTCAACAAAGGAAGATGAATTGTTAACCAAAAAAAGATTATTCTTTTGCCATGAAAAATGAATTTTTGATCAAATAGTTGAATTTTCTAACTACAACGATGAATTTCCAACTAAATTGTTGAATTTTCAAGCCAAGTAGACGAATTTTTTAGATGGCAGTTACATGTTTCGGCGAAAAGTTGCAATTTCAAGCTCACAAGTTGAATTCTCAACAAAGATAAATTTTTAACCAAAAAAAAAAAATTACCCTTATGCCATGAAAGATAAATTTTTAACCAAATAGTTGAATTTTCGAACTACAAAGATGAATTTCCCACTGAATTATTGAATTTTCAAGCCGAGTAGACGAATTTTTTAGATGGCAGTTGCATTTTCAATCTAAAAGTTGCATTTTCAAACTGAAAAGTTGAATTCTCAACAAAGAAAGATAAATTTTTAACAAAAAAAAGGTTACTCTTTTACCATGAAAGATGAATTTTTAACCAAATTGTTGAATCTTCCAAGTACAAAGATGCATTTTCAAATAAATAGTTGAATTTTTAAGCCAAGCAGATGAATTTTTTAGAAGAGTGTTGAATTTTAAACTTTAAAAGTTTGAATTCTCAAAGATGATGTGATATTCAACCGAGAAATGTGATTTAAAAAAAAATTTCAACTAGACAGTTGAATCTACAACCAAATTGTTGAACTTTCAAGCAAAAGAGACGAATTTTCAACAAACAAAATAATTTTCAACCCGACAGTTGAATTCAAAATCAAATAGTTGAATTCACAAGAAAAAAATTAGTTTCAACCAGGAGTTGCATTTTAAACCAAATACTTGATTTGTCAAGTCAAGAAGACAAATTCCTTAGAGAAAAATTGAATTTTCATCCTGAAATGTTGAATTTTGAACGAAAGAAAATTTTCAACCAAGAAAGATGAATTTTCAACCAGAAAAGATAATTTTCCTACCATAAAAGATGAATTTTTAACCCAAAATGACGAATTTTCAACATAAGATTTTTCACCATACTTTCAGTCTTCAAGCTAAAAAGTCAAATGTTTTCAAAAACAGTTGACTTTCGAACCCGAAAAGTGGAATTTTCAACAATTATTTCTCATATCAAGTAAAATAGTCAAAAGTCATGATTTTAAATAATTTATTTGAAGTTAATGAGAATTTGTGATGCTAAGAACTATAGGTATAAGTACTTAGTTTTAGAATCCTTTTCATTTATAAAAAAATCGTTACCAACAAAAAAGTATCATTCAATCAAGTAAAAACATGATTTTGCTCTTTTTCTTCAAGTTTCATGACAATTTACTATGCATTCGAATATTTTTATTGCTGCATAGTTTTCGGAGGATAATTATACTTGTAAATACTAATTTTGAGAACCCTTTTCATCTATTAAAAAATTTATTTCGTACCAAAATAACATAAAATTCGTTTTTTATTCCTCATTTTGAGCTTTATTGTGGATGCGCGAACATGAGATACATTTTTTTCATCAGTAACTTTTTGTGGGAGATCCGTTCACCAAACTACAACGTTTGGACTTCCTCCGATTTCAAGAAAAAATATTCATTTATATATTTTCGCTCTGCCCTAATTTACATAGTTCAAAGTTTTAGTATATGTATCACTTGTTCCTTAGATGGCTTTCTAGCCCTAGGGGCTTAATTAATAAATTACAATTAAAATTACAGACAAAAATTATATCAATTTAGAATCTAAACAGGAAGTTTTTTTATTGAAAAAATGATAATTAAAAGCTATAAAGGCAACTCTGGAACCGAAAAGTCTTATGTGAAATTAAAATCCTTGTATTTTAAGAACAAAATGGAATATTTTTCAAAGTTATATATTCAGAAATTAGCAAAATTCATACGATTTTTCTATATTCGGGATCTTCAAGAAACTCAGATAAGAAAATTTAAAAATAATTTTAAAAGCATGTAGAGTGGCGATATTTTTTTTAATACTGTAAAAATATTGTTTTTTTGCACTCTATTTTAACTGTGTTTCCAGATTTCCGATTTCATTTTTATTTTGTCACCACTTTTTGAAAGAATTTTAAATTTTTGTAATGATCTTTTCCTTTTGTCATTTTTCAATTTTTCTATGTGTTAATTTTCTATTTCTAAACAAAGGCAATGCAAATTTTGAAATTTTATTTAAAAACACGTCGATATACTTCATCCTAATATGATTCAAAAAATTTATTAAATGAAGCCTCGGCAAGTATAACGTTTGATCAACAAAAATTCTTCTATTCAAAACTATGTTCATAGTTTGATAAGAGATTCGTATCCAAGGATTTTTTGTTTTATGTCGTAGTATATAAGGCAAATAAAAAACTTTGCAAAATAATAAAATATTTCAACATATACTTCAAACAAAAATTAAAAAAAAAACAGGTATTCGTTGATACAACGTTATCTCTGCCGAGGCTTCAAATAATGGAAACGGGTAAAATGGCTGTATTTAAATTTGGGGTCGGGTAGTGCCAACCATTAATTGTAAAGATTAATTAAAAAACAAATAAAATAAATGCAAAAGTCCTGACGTTTGTACCACAGAAGAAAGAAAAGTGAGTTTGTGTTGCGGGTAATTTTGAAGTGGGTAAAGTTGAATTTTACGCATAGAAACAAAAGAAAATATAATAAAGTTGACGTGGGTGAATTTTACCACGATGTTGTAAATTTAAACGCCAAGAGTTCTCTTGGCGTCAAAAAAATTCCCACGTAATTTTTTATTTAAATTATAATTTGAGGAACTAACTTCTTAAAATTTTTAAAAAGTTGCTGTGCTTTTTAAATAATGCATTTTTTCAAGTGAATCCGTATTTTTTTAATTGCGATGGTTTAAATCGATTTCTTTCTAAAGCCCTTCGGCAAATTTATTGCTTAGATTGAGAAAAAATATGGATCAGCTGTTTTATGTGTAAATCGAAGAGTTAAATCCTCGAAATGCGTTTAAAAAAAGTATTTAACGCAGTTATTTGAAATGATTTATAGCGTCTCTAAAAAAAGTTATAAAAGTGTAATAATAAATTGTTATTGTTTTCACGAAGGACATTAAAATGTGGGAGGGGGGATTGAATGCAGGTTTCATTGCCATTAGATAGTATAAAAGAATAATAAAGTTTAAGTTATTATTCTATTTCAGATTTTTGTGTGGTTCTTTGTAAGTATTATTACTATCCACTCTCTAACTTCGATTCAGTGAGAAATTGGTCACTGAATCAAACCAATAAAAATTTTCACAGATGAACAAACAAAACTGACTGACTCAAATTCAGAGAGCAATGTCTAATATTATTAACAACCTACATTCTTTGGTTTCTTATAAAAAAGTAAAATAGCAGGTATGTAAGTATTAAAAAAAAATTGTTTCTGTTCATCAAAATTTGAAAGGATTTTGGACAAATTTTGGACTGATCGCCTTGAAGTTTATTTTCAATTAGACTGGTTTTGAATGAAAAAGTTCTGCAGTATTTTTGATGAGTAAAAATATCAAAAACGAGTTTTATAATTGGCCTTTTTACCGCTCACTTGCTATTTTTGAATTGAAAAATTCAAAAACTTGTTTTTCATATGGCGGTGAAAATTTTGTCCCCTGGCAAATTATCAGTTTTTAAGAATTTTAATTGCTTTCACTATTCTTTAATCGGTTCCTTCGATTCGTTAAACCTTTGGCTACAAAACTGTCTGATGAATTATTCTCTTAAATTTTATCGAAAATATATTGTACGTGTTTTATGAAAAGTGTCATTCGGACGATGTGAATAAAGTATTGACAGGTTAGGCTTAGGTATCAAAGGAGTTTTCTTTCCCCACTTGTTCATCATTTATTAATATAGTATTATGACTCCAACAGTTTTTCTGTCCACCATGTACTGGTTTCCCCTATATTATTTTTATTATTCTAATTTGAAGTAAGCTCAATAATTAAACTTTAATTGAAAATATCATAAATATTGTATGAATTTGCTCTATCGATCATTTAAATTGTGTAATGTTTATTCGTAAAGGGACAGAATTCCACGATTTAATTGCTAAACATCATCACGTTCGGATGTTTACATGCTTGCACTTTCTGGGTTTTACAATCGAGTTTGTATACTTTATAGTTTCATCAAGCACTAATTGATCAAGTTAATTAAGTAATTAAATAAATATTATGCATTTAGAAAAAAATTTGAAATTAAAATTTCCAGCTCTAATTGTCAGTTTTTGTAATGCAATACGAATATCTTCTAATTAAACATGCGATGGGGATGTTCAAATGTGAAGACACTTTGTGCAAAAAAAAGAAGGAAAAAGACATTAGAAGATGCTAAATGCCACAGGTTAGAGAATTCTAATTAATTACATTTACTTTTTATTTTAGCAAAATTTTAGCAATTAACGTATAAACACATGTATTTATGTCAGTGATTAAAATTAGGTTAGTGAATTTAGCGAACCTGGATTGTAGATGTTGTGCAGAGCTCTGTGGTTGGACCAAACTTGGATTAGCTCAACCGTACTACCAATCCTAAATCTAACCAATGATAAACCAATTTTCAATTATTCACTTCTATGCTTGCAGATTATCAAATGAATTAATTATCATAAAATTAATTTGACACGCAATTCAGGGTTGTTGCATTGAAATTCTTCTTTAATTGTCAAAATGTAACAAAAGTGCAAACAATATTATTCGCAGCATTGTCTTCATTTTGTAGCATTGGATATTATTGACAATGTATGATATTAAACATTAATAATACAAATATTTGATTGAAATTTATACATTTTTGCAATTGAAAATAATTCACTTTTGAATGGTTCAATTTTAAAGCTGTGAACTTAAAATTTCATCTCTCTCCTTCGATTCACATTGTTTAAGTTTGAAAGACTTACAAAAAAAAACCAGTTTATAACGCATTTTTGGAATTTTTCAATTTAGATGGCCTTAAATTCAAAATTATGCAATTTTGGAGGCCTTATCTCAAAAATCAAAGAAGAAATTTGAATCATTAGGATTAAATGGAAAATTCAACTATTGTTAAATACATAATTTTATCCCGAGATATTTTTTCCTCAAGTAAGCTTCAGTTCTTATCTCTTACAAATTGAAACACAATTAACAATCAGTACCTATATTTTTCTAGATTTCATAAATCATTTTCAAAATTGCTTGGCTTTGAAGTTGTCTGCACGTAGGGAACATCCTTAAATAGTGAAATACTTACATTTTTAATTTGCATCGGTATATTAAATGATTCATTTTGAATACTTTATTCCGAGGTTTTTTAGTTTCGAGTGCCTCTTCAGAACTTATCGATTCTGTAGGTTTGTTTTTGAACTTCTTAATTTTGAAGGTGTCTAATTAAACATACGAATTTTTTCACAATTTTTTCGTATGTCATCCTTACTTTTTTCATATTTTAGTTTTCGCTCTCGTTTGGCTGGTGTTAAGCTGCACTAGTTTAAAGTTAGTTTTATTTGGTATTTAGACAAAATTTGTATACAAATGAGGATTGACGCGTTTTGGAATTTCAAAACTTCATTTTGAATTGTCGAATTTCGAATACCCTAAATTAAAAATTTGTCGAATTTGCAATCTTAAATTAGAAAAAAAATTCATTTCAAGGATTTGAGAGCCTTGAGTTAAAAATTGTACATTATTAAAGGATTATTTGATATTGTTCAATTCTAAGTTGCTTTACTTTGAAAGTAAACAATTTAAACAGTCTCTCATTTTTAATTTCGAAGATTTAGAATTTGAATGTATTAAATTTTGAGCGCTTTCAATTCAGCAAATTATTTAAATATTGAAAAATTTGAATTTGACACCGAAAAAATATTGGAAATTTTAATTTGAAATTGTTAAACTCTATTAAGACATTTTATTGAAGTTGTGTAATATTATTTTGAAAGACATAAAATCGCAACTATCCAAATTTGAATATTTAAATCTAAAATTATTGAATTTTGAATACTTTTAAGTCAAAATTTTTCAATTTCAAACGACTTCATTCTGAAATCAATAAATTTTGAACGCTTTTATAGAATATAGTTCAAAATTAATTAATTAAAAACGTTTTCAGTTCCAAATGATTCAATTTTCAACACTTCAAACTTCAAATTTGACTGTTTATAGGGCTTTGATTCGAATTTTTTTAAAAAGATTCCTCAGTGAAAGTTTTCCGCAATTTTCAATACTTGAATTTCAAATTATTCAATTTACGCATTGAGCTCCAATAAAGGCCGTATCTACATTCACCGAAATTTGGTGAGCGTAGAACAAAAATTTCCGGCGAGTCTAGACACTTCGTTCATTAAAATTAAACTGAATTCTACGTTATCAATTATGACTTGTTCAACTATTATGAGTTCCGATTTGAAATAAAAATGTTACACAATCTGAAACTACTCACGCACACGGAATTCGAAATTTTTCAGTTTCAAGCGATAGCAATTTTAAAACGTATTTAAATAGAGTTTTTATTCGATATTATTCACTTTTCAAAGTTTTCGATGGAAAAATGTTCAATTTAAAATTATTGTACAATTTTTTCATTTGGAAATACGTTTAAAATTTTGAATGTTTCAATTCAGAATTGTTTAATTCAAATCGCTTAAACTTGTAAGCTATATGCTATGTATTTTAAATATTTTGCTTTGGAATACTGTCTAATCTGGAAGGCCTTGAAAAGTGAAATAAAAATGATTCAACTTGTGATGCTTCTAATTGAAAATTGGTGGTTGTTTGAAATTGTAAAAAAAAAAATCTTGAAATTTTGCAATATTGCATTTGAATTTTTTAAATTTTATATGTTTGAATGAGAAAACTTAATCGTTTTAGAGAATGTAAAATCTCTTAATTTTAAAATTGTTCCACTTTAAATACTTCACTTCTCAGTTGAGTTTTAAATACGTCAAATTTAAAGTTTTCGAGTTTGGAAGGCTCGCAGTTTATAATTGTAATGAGTTGTGAATTATTAAGGAGAATTAATTATGAAAATGTCAAATTTGACACGTTATTTGTCACTTAATGATATACAAAGATCAACATTATAAAATTTTTTGAACTCTTATTTATCATAATCCAAAGATAATTTTTATTTCGTTATTCTATATATTCAAAATTAAAAAATTATGTTCAGTCTTCCATCCATTTTATAGAATACGTTTCTAAACTTAAAATGATAGGTATTTTTCTTCCCAGATACTTAACATGTATTTTTACAAATTGTTTTTGACAAACTCAATGTTGTAATGGGTTACTAATGAATAATTCGCGATTGAAGGAGTTGACCCATAATTTCACAGAATTAGTATTTGCCGTTAAACATGAAATATGGCATTATCCGGTGGTGTAATATTCAAATTTCCATGACATTTCCGTTACACTCGTTTGGAAAAAATGTATAGGCATGTACGTACGTAACTGAACGCATGCACGATTTGCAAATTCTAGTGCATTCATGCTGAAATTCACTCACATTCACGCAACACGTGTGCAAGCAAGCACTCATGCAAGCTCCCATAAAGGATTGCACAGTATACATGTACTTGCAGGTCCATGAACGTCAGCATATGTTAATGATAGAAATGTAAAATTCCAGGAAAATTGTCGCTGGGGAAAAATGCAATCGATTTTTTCTAGCGAAGGAACGAAGGAGGACAAATAATAGATTCAACAGAGAAAGTCTACAATAGGAATTATACTTTCTCTAGTTTCGACCTCTTATTAGTTCAAGATAAACCATTTAATG
>JAUMHM010000083.1:46570085-46580620 GCA_032362435.1 Melikaiella ostensackeni
TGTTATTGGTTTGGATTATTACCTTTTTCTTTTTGAAAAATGGAATAATCTGAATAGATTGGTTCTAAATCAACCCATAAAAGAAATTAATGATTCATCACACATTGGACTGGATCAAGAATTTACTGCTCATAATCCACTACAGGTCAGAAATCTTGACCTATTTTGATGCTTTTTTTAAAGAAATGCTAAGTGTTAAAGGCCTCAGAACAACTTGAGGCTAGATTTTGAAATTTTATTCCGTGGAATTTATTATTCAAATAAAGCGTTAAAAATGACCATTTCAACAATATTACTTTTTATCGCTGACGAAAAGACTTAAATCATCGTATATTATTATAGAGCCCGTTATTGGCCTTCGGCTGTGGCCTGGGATTTATTCAAATAAAAAATAAATTCGTTGGGCATCATAATGAATGCATATACACTCAAAGAACATATTTTTTTCAAGATTCGACCTAACTATTATTAACAGATTATAAGAACAAATACTTGTTCACAGTGCTCAACAGCAGAAAAATTTACTTTCTTCACTCAAAGTGTGGAAATTTTCGATAAGAATAATATTCATAAGGAAAAATGACTAGGTATTGACAGTCACAGTTATAAACGTTTTAATAAGTTATTAAACAATTTTTGTATTTTTTTACAGTCATGTATTGATTGGCTCATAAAAGCGATTGGATATTTATTTCAAAGTAATTGAAAATAAGAAAGAATTATAAATATAATTATTTACTATACTTAACAACAAATAATATAAAAATATAAAAATCAGGCATTTTCCTTTGGAAAAAATTATTTTTTTTCCTACATCATGTCGTAGGCAAGTAAATTGTAATATTTCATCAAGAAGATGGGTCATAAACTCTTAGTTGTTATTGTTGATAAGAAACATTACCAAAAAATTCGAAGACCAGGCACTATCCTAAACAAAATTTTTTTTTTCTAAATGATTTTGAAAAAAATGTTTATTATTTTTATTTATCACAATAGTGATAGTTAATATTTAGTAATTTTTCTTGATGAGTATTATTCTTGAATACTTCAGCATTATCGGTAAAGGAAAAATTGTTTCTGCTCTTGAGCACTGTTCAAAAGTATTTTTTTATCATGATTCAGGGTTGCGAATCACCGCCTAGTACTAAAAAAAAAAGTAGAAAAGGATTCTAAATATCGCAAAAAAAATCTGTCATGAAGGACGAAATGCGAAAAAGAAAAAAATCGCTACTGGAAATTATTATCTATAAAATAAATGATTTTGAACACTAAAAGTGGAATATCTCAGTTAATTTATGAGATATCTTAACCAAACTTGGTGGGTGTGTACAACACAAAAATTCTGTAAGTTTGGAAGATATTAATTGAAAATTGAAGAAATGAGCTATAATCGAATTTTAAAAAAAAAACGCTTGACAAAAAGTCATCTGTAGTGTTTTTTTAATAAAAGGAATTAGTTCAATGACTTAGTTTATCAAATAATTTGTTTGTTTGATGAAAAGATAAATTCTTCGCCAAACAGGCGAAGAACGAAGAGGAAGGGGACTAAGCAGAACACCAAAACCCAAATAATGGAGAGTTTGATAAATAATAATAATGATAATAATAATAATAATAAATTCTCATATTATAGGCCCGCCAAATGTTTTTTATTCCTCTAAACTTCAACATAAACAAATGAAAAATTAATAATCATGTACTTGACGGATTTTTTTCACACGTAGTTTTTTTGGTGGGGTTTATTTGAACAATAAGCAAATAATAAATAATAACTTCGAAATGACTATTTATTTCTCCTTATCTGTTTGAACAATAAATTCCACAGAATAAAATTTAAAAATCTGGTCGAAAGTTCTGGAACATTTAATACTGGGAATTTTTCTTATATCAAAATCGGTTGATAATACTGTGGTGGATTATAAACAGTAAATTCCTGATTCAGACTGTGCATCCTTTTTTCAAATGTAAATAAGCCAAATCCATATCCAAATGAGCCAAATTCGTTCTTTAAGTCTCTACAACTCATGACCTGATTGAGGCATTACATTTTTTTCCAGATTCATGTAAGGTATATCGTCCTCTTAAAATCCATCAGCAAATTTTATAAAAGTTTAAAATTAACCAAATGGCCTCGAGTTTTCTGAGAACATTAAAAGCCCATTTTTGCAAAAACCCTACCTTTTTGTTCTTTTCCATCTTTTTTAAATTTGTATCTTGTGAGCTTCATGCAGGCTAAATCATTTTTGTGGCAACGAGAATTTTTGTTTTCGAAGAATTAATTTCTCGCATTTTTCTTATAAACAACGGCAAAAACAAAACAAAAAGAATAAGAAAAAACTTTTCTTATTTGAAAAAGTTCTACAACAAAGACCTATTACTTTTTTATGATATCTAGCATCGTGCATGAGAAAAATTAGAAAAATGAAATTTCGAAAAAAATTCTGGTGGCCACAAAAATGGTTTAGCCCGCATACAATTTACTAAAAGTGTGGTTTCCTATTAAATTCGACTTTATTTTCCCAACTAAATTTCGAAAGGAGAAAAAGTTGATTTTATGAGAATTATTGTTCGAAAAGTTTATTTTTCCAATTTTTCCTACGAACGATGCTATATCATAAAAAAGTAACAGGTCTTTTATTGTAGAACGGTTTCAAATAAGAAAAGTTTTTTTAAATCATTTTTTTGTTTGCAAGAAAAGGGCGAAAATTCAGTTTCTCAAAAAAAAATCTCATGGCCACAAAAATGATTTGGCCTGCATAAAGCTCACAGGATGTCTTCCTTCTAAAAGTAAAAATGTAACGAAAAAATTACAAAGGATAAAAAGGTTGGGCTTTTGTAAATAAAATAGGCTTTTTATATTTAAAAACAGTCGATGCCATTTCATTCATTTGTAACCTTTTCAACAATTTTCTACAGATTTTAAAAAAGGACGATATACCTCACCAGAATCTGAAAAGAAAAGTTTAACATTTCGTTACAGAGATTCAAAGATCGGATCTGTATTTTTCTTAAGACCTCTAGAAAACATACCGGAATAATCGTGTGTATCATGGGCGAACAATTGACAATCCCCACTCGTAGGAATTGCCAACTTTACGCCCTTGATGTATAATATAATATCGTCGTCAAGAGATTCTACGACTTGAAGTATATCAGAATGTCTGATTTCAAATGAATCTGGTCTATACATTTTTTTTAATTGAACAAGAACCAATAGATAAATTAAAATGATTGTAGAGTTGAATTTTATACCACTATCTTCAATTTAAATTCAATATATTATTATACTTGCGGGGGGTTATATTGATCCTTTGGATTCAATAGATTCTTAGTTTTTGTATTATGTTTAGCTTTAGAATTCAGAAATACAAAATGCTTAGATTTTTTTTACAAGTCAACAAACTTTTCGATGCAGGTGAAGGTCCTCATTAGTGTTTTATTCTAGAAAAATCATTTTGCATCATATAATATGACATTTTTTTGCAAGATATGTTGGTGGGGCCTATTGTAGAATGTATATTTACATCCATGTAGTATATGTGTACATTGCTGTATAATTATATTGCAATTTTCTAATGTACAGATTAGTAACGAGATAAAGTATCATTCATAAATCTTTTTCATTTATAATGATTTTTTGGTCGAAGCGATTTGAAATTTATAAATGGTGTGACATGATATCTTTTGATTTTTCATTCGTATTTGGTGCAACATAATAGGTTTTGATTTTTATATTCACAAATATGAAACATATGAACATGGTAACAACTTTTGAGGAAATTTAATATTTGACCATTTTTATGATACTGATAGTTCTTTTTATTATGTTATGCAACTCGTTATTCTTGAGATCATGTCTTCATGTCTCTGTTCATTAATTTTGAAAAAAGAACTTATTGGTGTTATAGCAAATCTTGCTATTTACATTCTTTATTATTCTTTTTTCAATTATAAAATTCAACGGAAAGCAAAAATAACAAATTTTTCCCTCAAAAAAAAATTTATACAATTTTAAATTGGAACTTAGAGACCATTAAAAATGTAGATAATAAGAAGGATCATGATCAAAGTGAAAATTCTTAATTATGTTGCTTCATTGATGATTCTAAAAATTATTAAACTTATTACTTATCTCGGTGAAGAAGTATGGAATTAAAATTTGAAAACAAATTTTCTTCCCCCTAAAACAATCAGTTTCTCTGAATCTAAGCATGTAAATTCATACATATTAAGTTATATTGTATGTTCTAAATATTTATAATCTTTTTTTTCAAATCTATATTAAAAAGGCCATTGTAAAGAATATATACATATTCTGAGTGTATTAGTCAATTTAAAAAAAATTACTATCTTCAAAATCATAAACCAAAGGAAAATGATCAATTTGTGCCAAGATCAGTAATTTGTAGAGTCGACTAAGAACTGAACCTTATCGGATTGGAAACAATGTCTATGGCTTAATTTCTACGTTTGTTAAATTTGAAAAAAAAAATTTTAAAAACATAAACTCTAATATTAAGCCATAAACTTTGTTTCCTTTCCGCTAAGGTTCAGTTCTTAGTCTATTCTACAAATTACTGGTCTTGGCACAAATTGATCATTTTTCTTTCACATATGGTCTTGAAGATAGTAATTTTCTATAAATTGACTTCTGTGACATATTGTGTCTTCAAAAGTTTCAGATAGAATTGATATCTTCAAAAAAATATATGTATTAAAAATGTTTTATAACTTGAAACATTATTGTTTCAAAAACCAAGCAAAATAAATCTTCTTCAGAAACAAAGAAGTAAAAACTTCTTTTTAGATTAATAAGGATGTTAATACTCATAACTGACTTATTTTATGTAATTTTATGCATTTAAAGAATTCAAAGAGTGAATGGCAATCCTATAATTGAAAATTTTTTAATATACCATATAAGTGATATAATGGCATCCTAATGGCAAAAATAGGGTTGCCAGAAGGATGTACAGGTATTACTTAGAATTAAATGCATTAATAAAAGACTTCCTAGAAAAGGAATGCAATACACTCACTATCTATACAAAATGGTAGAAAGAGGTAAAATACATTCAAAATATGTATATATTCTTTACAATGGTCTTTTTAATATAGTTGGAAAAAAAAATTTATAAATACTTAGAACATACAATACAACTTAATATGTATGAATTTACATGCTTAGATTCAGAGAAAATGATTGCTTTTCGTGAATTTTTTTTTCAATTTTAATTCCATTTTTCTCCTCCAAGATGAGTTATAAGTTTACGAATTTTTAAAATCATCAACGGGGCAACATAATTAAGAGTTTTCATTTTGACCATGATCCTTATTATCTACATTTTTAATGATCCCTAATTTCTGATTTAAAATTGTAAAAAAAAAATTTTTTTGAAAAAATCTTTTTTTTTTCTTTCCATTAAATTTTATATGTGAAAAAAGAATAATGAATAACGAAAATAGAAAGATTTACTATGACACCAAGAAAGATTTTCTCTAAAATTGAAGACATACTTTATAGCCTTTACTAACAAAAAAAATGCAGCATTAGAAAAGGGACGTTTCTGGTTTCTGTTAAAAGTATTTGCTAAGTATTTCTCTTGATTTAAAACACTTCAGTTGTTGTGTTGACGAACCGGAGCTTCGGAATTTCTTCTACAAAATAATTGTTTTCACAATTTTTCGCTTTTGCCCGTGCAGAAATTTCAGCGTGGCGCGGGTCGGACCCAGATCTGGTAGAATATGGGCCCAGTCGGGCAATCCTACCAGCACCAGATTCGAAATGAAACGCCTAACCCGATCAGGGTCAGACTGTAGCATCCAGAAGGACGGTCGGATCTGGCCCAGACCAGCCCCCTTTTTATTTTTTCATTCCTAGCCATAATATTATTTAAATTTTCTCGTAATAATAAATAAACAATAAATTAAGAACTTTAAACTTTATTTAAAAGTTTTAGACAATGAAAACACAACATTTTCCATAAATGATCTGCTATAAGTAAGGAATAAGAATCTGGCCAAATTACTGTTGGGAAATTCGAAATTTTCTTTTTCCATCCCAATCCTTAGCGTTGCTGAAGACATTACTTATATGAGATAGTACATCTTTTTCAGTTCTTCTGTACTTTTCACAAAGAACAGCTGCCAACAAATTTTTTCAATTAATCATAACGAAATAAATATTATTATAGACAGAATAAAATTACTTATATATTACAAATTTCCTTACCAATCACACATGAGCACATGTAACATTCTCTAAAAAATTCTTTGTTTAGCACCCTTTTCACAGCAGTGAACTGCATCGCTAATTCTTTTGATAAGAATTTTTTTAATATAGCGTTGACAGTTTTTCGTATTACGTTGTCCTTATCGTAAGACAAGACCAATGAAGCTTTCTGTAAATATTTGTAAGTAAAATTTGTATAGAAATAAAAAATAAATGTGAGAAAACACTAACTGGATTATAAAAAAAGAAAACTTACGAATTTTGTACAACATTTTCCGTCAGTTCTGATTTGATTATCAAAATCTTTTAGTTCCTCTAAGGTTTTAAATGGTACTTCGAAATTGTATTCTTCCGCGAACGTTTTTTTGTCGACAAAATTTATACCAGCTACCGCCTCGTGCATTGTCATCAGGGCCGTTTGATTAGCAGCAATTACTTTTATGTCTGCTCGCAGGCTTTTCATGTCTCTTAAGAGCATTTCTTCTAAGTAAAAGCGACAAAACTTTGATTATAAAGATAACATTTATCGCAGTGTCTATTTTGACTTCTTATAGGCATAACAAATTAAGCTTTCAATTTAAAGAAATAATTTCAGAAGATAGAAGTAGTTAAAATTCGATAGATAGCTAACTCTCTAAATTTGAATCAGTTATAATTTTTACTAATTTCCATTAGTGGCTCTATTCTAGCTATAAATCAGTTATTTTTTTACTGTTGATCAGTAAAAAATAACTGATTGATCAGTAAAAATAACTGATTTATAGCTAGAATTGAGCCACTCATTGAAATTAGTAAAAACTATAACTGATTCAAATGTAGAGAGAAGATCTATAAATGGAACATTTGCATTAGGGACTTTAATTATAAAATTAACTTATATCTTATGGAGTTGATCAGAGCTTTCAAAAATTTTTTAATTTGAAGATCGTCCTTTCTTAATAGAATCGACGTCCTTTATACCTCTAATGTCCTGGGCCTTTGGTATATTTGAAGGTTTTATGATTCGATATCAGCATATAATTGTTGCTCCGACCCTGGGCCGAATAAAAGTTAAATGATTATTATAAGGCATAGAATTTGAAGCATCTTTAAAAAAACTAGAATTATTAAGAAGAATTCACTTTGCAGCTGTATTGAGTTCGACATATCTGGAGGAATTTCCGCTTCCTTGTTGCTATTAACAGATGTTTCAAAAGGCGTATTTTTTGAAGATCGACCTTTTCCAAAATTATTGCCATTTCTGTCAGTGTTTTTCGGTTTTGATAGATCTGACGGTTTCAGGCCTTCAAAAGAACTTGGTATAATTTCAATATCACTTGAACACACTGCGAATAAAAATCGAAATAATTAAATTGACAATAGCAATTTAGAATTCAAAAGACATAAAAATCAATTGACGAATTTTAAATACTTACGCCCACTGCTTTTTACTTTGTTAGATTCTTTAAGCTCTACTTGTTGAAATGAAACTTCAAATGATCCCTCATCGTTGTCAAACTCATCCTCTGATGAAAAATCACCTACTGAAAGAAAAACGTTATTTTCTTACCTAAAATGTCAATATTTCAAAGCAAAATAATTAAACCAAGCCTTTTAGATTCAAATTTAGTATTTAAAAACGACAACATGAATAAATACGCAAATAGTTACACCTACTGCCTGACTGCTTTTTTTCGTATTGAGTACTTTGTTCCTAAGTGCTGTTGAATCCGCAGATGATCTTTCCTTGTTCATCTGATCACCTGAAAAAGAATCACGGAATGCGAGAAAAAAATATTATCTTCTTACATGAAATGCCAATATTTGGACGCAACATAATTAAAAGAAGCCTTTCAAATTTAAATTATGATTTACCGTTTTCTTGATCTTCTTCTGAAGATCCGCTGTCAATTTTTTTATCTGAAAAACATTGGTAATCATAATTGAATTTTATTACAAATTTTGCATTTAATATTATTCAATTATTGTTAAAATAACAATAACCTGGAGTACGTAATGAATGAGAGATTTTCTTCTGAAGCTAATAAGAACTTTGACCGAGACTCGGTACTAGCATTATGCTTTTTAGATTAGGAAGAGATTCTTTTAATTTAATTTCATTAACTATGGCAGTAGCTTTTTTCTCTGCATGCATTTCTGAGCCGCTACTATATACATACTCCTTTGTTTTTAGTTCTTTCAACCTCTGCACTGCTTCAGCATAGGTTTCTGTACAAAAATGTCACTATGGAAGTGATATTGTACCCAATAAACCGAGTGTACGTTTTTTTATTTATCTCAAGTTTTGAAGCAAATAAAAATCTTTAAGCTTATGTCGCAGACATAATTTTTTGTACTTGAAAAGAATTTTTGATTGCAGACAATTATAATTTTGATACTAAGTTTAAAATTTATCTTATTATGTCCATGAGTAATTTAAAAAAAATTGTTTTAATAGTTCTCATGCCTCCTCAAAACTCCGTTTTAAAATAACTCGATATTTGTTGTCTTTTTATCAATTTGTGCGATTTTTTTTAATAGAACAAGTAGTAAGTAAAGTTTTCTTTGACAAAAACCTTCAATTCTGTGTCTAAAGGAAGTTCTTACGTGTTAATTATTGTTTGACCTTCCCCTTCCTTTTAGATTTTGAAAACGTGTGAAAAAGATCAGTTTTTTAAAATTCTACGTTTGCGATACATTTTACGTAAAACCATTAAAACGCTTTACAAATTTGCGAACAATTGAAAAAAATGTTCCAGCGTAAATAGTTCTGCAGTTATGACGTCTTGAAAGAGATTTTCTTCAGAACGTATAATTTTTAAAAAATCAGAAGTTTTTCACATATTTTTCAAAAGTTAAAAGGGAGCGGAAAGGCAATCCATATTAATCACGTAGAAACTTTTTTGGACGCAAAATTAAAGGTTTTTATCAGAGAGAACTTTACATAAATTGATAAAAAAAATATATCGAGATATTTTAAAAGGGGGCCTAACGATTATTTTCATATTCGGTAAAAATACTCAGGAAGCATCCTTAAAACATAATTTTTAAGGTCCAAACTTTAGCCTACACTTTTAGATGAAACTTGGTTCTGAGGAGGCATGACAGAATTAATATTTCAATTTTTGTATACTATTTCTAACAAATAAACTTGCAAATTGTAATGAATTTTGTCTAATAAAAGTAGTTGCGTTAATAAATATTAAATGTAAACGATACACCTAATTATATTAAATAAAGGAACACTGTGTAGTAGAAAACCATTATATAATATTTTTAAATTTACGTCCATCGCCCACAAGCTTCACGGTATATTCTGACCATTGATCAGGTGCGTCCATCTCTAATTCGACCAATTTATACAAAATTGCGTTGGTTTTCTCAGTGTATGGAGGTGGCATAAATTTTGTGACATATTTATTTTTATTGTGATCATATCTTACCCAGCGCAATGTGACGCAGTCAACAATTCTTTCCTTTTTTGGACCTCTTTTAATAAACTCAATCATTTGAAATGGACGAACCAGATTTAAATCCATTGTAATTCACTCTGCAGAAAAAGATCCATAATTGTATTAAATTCTGTTATGTACCTTGTTGTGATAAAATTACTTAATGAGTATGCACAATACCAACGTCTAAACTAACGCAAGTCTAAGCGTTATAACTTGACACTTTTTTCAGTCCAACTTAGTATACATTAAACAGGTGTTCAGTACTTTGTAATCTTGTTCATTATTTGAACTATTTATGACACTCAAAATTAAAGTAATCTTCACGAAAACCTAATGTTTTTTACCTTTGAATAATGCACATGGAACAAAAACTAGCAAAGTGAGGTTATGGCACTGAAAATGCTAAAGCAACTATACGTACCTTTGCAACGCACTAATGTTGTAGATAGAAATTTTCTCAGTTATCACAATAATAGCTCACTGAAGAATGTTGAATAGGTTAAATACCCAAGCTTTATTTGTGCAAAAACAAAACAAAAAATTGTTCAAATTGACTGAACGTTCTCTATTGCACTGTCGGAAATTTGAAAGAGAGAAAGTACCAATTTTGACGTTTTCACGAACGCTTCACTGTTGTTGAAATGCTTTATTTCACTCATAGGTTCATTGCAAACTGTTGTGCTTCAAAGAATTATTATCATAATTAATTAACATAAACTTAGGCGAATTAATGACATGTCTGCGCGTGGCTTTGCTGTCCATTGTCTAACCCTTTTATAAAGTTGCCTTCTTTTCCAAACAATTGAAAGGAAGACTAATCGGAGACATTCGAGATGAGCGCGGCAAGTTCAAGTTTAAATAGGAACATA
>JAUMHM010000083.1:46584159-46594306 GCA_032362435.1 Melikaiella ostensackeni
TTTTTTGACATTTGAACTCAACTGGGATGTGACACCAATAAAATATCGTAGATTCAACACGAGTATCCTACTTCGAAAATGGATTTTTGACAGCTACACTAACTTTGGACTCCTGTACCATGAATATTGAATTCCTTTCAACACCACAAAGTCACTTGCATATCTTCTTCAAGAATTGCGTCTCCTACGATATTCACGACACGAAATTCCTCCTTTCAACGTTAAGTAGAGCGCAAGAAATTCGTACTCGTACAATACTGTTTGACGAACGTCATTCGTTTTACTCAGACTCTATCTCTTTGTTCCAATCCCAGTGACTTTCATGCATCATTTTTTGTCATATATAATACACCCTTCATTCTCTAACGTCTAACGGAATAAAACTTGAGGTCTCGACTCATCTCGAGTCTCGGCTCATCTCGAGTCTCGACTCATCTCGAGTCTCGACTCGTCCATGCGCCTTAGGGTGGAGCGACAAAATATTTTACTTTTTTCAAATTCAGGGGGTTTCAAAAGTTGTAGTTTGGTACCCGGATTCTCCACAAAAGTTGCAGATAAAAACAATATATCTTGAGTTCGAGCATCGACGATAAGGCTCAAATTTACGAATGATAGCGATATTTTTTGTAATTTTGGAACGAAATCAATTTTTTAATAGATCAAAAGGTTTCTAAAAATTAGTATTTATAACTGTAATTATCTTCGGATAACTATGCAACAATGAAAAAATCCGTATACATCGTAGATGAAAAAAGGACGAAAATCATGTTTTTACTTGATTAAATGATAGAACTTTCAACAAAGAAGATAATTTTCAATCGAGAGAAAATAAATTTACAACTAACTAGATGAGTTTTCAAGTCAAGAAGACGAATTTTTCAGAAGACAATTGAATTTTCAACAAAAAAGTTATTTTCAGCCATGAGAGATGAATTTCGAACCAAAAAAGATGACTTTCTTACCACAATGATGAATTTTCAATCCAAAAAAATGAAATTTTCAATGAAGCGGATAACTTTCAACCGAAAAATTGCTTTTATAACTAATTATATGAATTTACAACAAAATAGTTGAATATTTGCCCAAATAGTTAAATTTTCTTCCTAAAAAGATGACTTTTCTACCATTAAAGATAAATTACCAACCCCAAAAGACGAATTTTCAAGAAAAGAGTTGAATTCTCAAGCTAAAAAGTCAAATGTTTTAAAAAACAGTCGACTTGTAAGCTTCAAAACTAAACATTTTTTTGAAAATTCGTCTCTTTGGGCTGAAACTTCATCTTTTATGGAATAAAACTTCGTTTGTTGAAAATTGATCTTTATTGGTCGAAAATATATTTTTTTTAAGTTCAACTGTCTTCTAGAAAATTCATCTTCTTAACTTGAAAATTCAACAATTTGGTTAAAACTTCAACTATGTTTGAAGTTTAATCTTTCTTGTTTGAAATTTTCACCATTTGGTTGAAAATTCATCTTCGGAGGTTGAAAATTCTACTATTTGGTTCAAAATTTAACTATTTTCTTGAAAATTCATCTTTTCAGTTTGAAAATTCAACTGTCTTCTCGAAATATCGTCTTCTTGACTTGCAAATGCCACTGTTTTTGGTTAAAGTTTAATCTTTTTACTTGAAAGTTCAACTATTTGTTTGCAAATGCAACTGTTTGATTGAAAATTATATATTTTTTTTGCATTGAAAATTCAGCCATTTCCTTTCAGATTAAGAAAAACTGTTTTTTTAAACATTCCATTTTTCAGCTTTGAAAATCAACTCTTTTGTTGAAAATTTAACTTCTATAGTAGAAAAGTTTTTTTTTTTCGGTTAAAGTTTAATGTTTCTTTGTTGAAAATTAATTTTCTTTGGTTGAGATCTTTTTTGTTGAAAATTTTTGTCTTTTCGTTTCGGAAATTCATCTTTTATGATAAGAAAGTAATCCTTTTTTGGTAAAAAATTCATCTTTTTTGGTTGAAAATAACTTTTTTGATGAAAATTCAACTATTTGTTTGTAAATGTAACTTTGAGGTTGAATTTTTTTCTGAAAATTCATCTTTTATGGTAAGAAAGTTTTTTTTGGTATAAAATTCATTTTTCTTGGTTAAAAATCACTATTTTTTTTTAATTCAACTGACTTCTAAATAACCTGTCTTCTTGGTTTGAAAATTTAACTACTTGCTCGTAAATGCTACTTTGAGGTTGAATTATTTTTCCTTCTGAAAATTCATCTTGCTTGGTTGAAAATGATCTTTATTGTTGAAAATTCATCTTTCCAGGGTTTAAAGTCAACGAAAAGCAGTCTTAAATAGTCAAAATTCATGATTGTATGTAATTTGTTTCAATTTAATAATAATTTACGATGTATAAAAATTTGTTCATTACTCTGTAGCTTTCGGCGGATAATCATATATGTAATTTTCAACTTTTAGAACTCTTTCCATCAACAAAAAAATCGATACGAATAAGAAAAATGTCATTTAATCAAGTGAAATCATGATCTTTGTCCTTTCTTCAACTTTCATAACAATTTACGATGTATATGGTTTTTTTTCTTGCTGCATATTTTTCGGGGGATAATTGTAGTTGTAAATACTAATCTCAAGAAAGCTTTTGATCTATTAAAAGATTTATTTTGCTCCAAAATAACAAAAAATTTGCTATTAATCGTTATTTTGAACTTTATCGCCAATGCGGGAACATAAGATATATTTTTTTATATGTAGTATTTTGTGGGAGATCCGGATACCAAACTACAACTTTTGAACCCCTTCCGAATTTGGAAAAAATAAGTATTTTTCATAACATGTGCATGATTTCAGCCCTTTTCAATGCCTATGAAGCGGGGATAAAGTTCTACCTTTCAGTCCCAAGGGAGTAAAGTGACGTCAGAGATGAATAATGAAAATCATCAAGCGACCAGTAAATCGCGTTAACAGATTGTTTGACAGATTGAACCAACAATTTTTGGATTCAAACATTTTCCAAAAATTTCTAAGTTTGAAAAAATTTCCAAATTCATATTAAAATAAGAACAAAGTTTCCGAAATTCCTCCATACGAGCAGAAATTGTGCCTGTGCTCCAATCGTGTCTGAAATCACGCATTTGTTATAAAATATATCGTATGCACTAAGGGGGGGGGGGACTTTTTACGACTCTTGTATTTTTTCAGTACTCATACTTTTCTCGCTCCGCCCTAATGTGCCTATCTTATTATTAGGCATAAAAAGAAAGCACAAGTAAGAAAGCGACTCTAAAGGTGCGGGACTGCGTTGTTCACCGTTCACCATTCGTCCGTACCATACCACGATGGGGGGACTAGCGTGGAAATATCGAGCTGGTGCGGTGCGGGACCAGTGCGAGAAGGGGTGGTGAATGTGTGTGGCACTGGGGCTGTGACGATCACGGTGGGCTTGGGTGGCAGCGGAAGCATTGAGGTAGGACAGCGTGTGTAAAGGAAAAAGGGTGAAAATGCGGTAAAAGAAGGAAACGAAGAGGCGGGGTGGGGGGACGAGCCAAGGGGTCGCGTCGCGGTCGGGTTAAAGTAGAATGGCACACCATGCGCGTCGCGTGCCTTGCCTATATACGTGACGAGCGGCTGATCGCTCGTTCCGGGGTGCGCGACAGCCGACAGGACGCGAACGCCGGCCGCGACAATCCGTCTACTCTAGTGTACAATACTCGTATGCACTCACTCAGTGCCAGTAAGACGCTCGCTTCGCCACGTCAGTTCTTACCTGCTCTTTACCCCAAGTCACCACAGGTCACCCCCAATCCGTCGCGTATAACTGACGAATTCATTGTGTTCAAATCTGTACAAAATCTCAGTAAACACCGCCAATTTCCGTAAACCACTTTTCAATCTTTTCAGTTTCCAAGAAAACGACAAACTCACGGAAAAGTGCTTTAAGTAACATTTATGAGTGGACCTAACTTTAATTTTATGAAGGGAAAAAAATGTGCTCATTTTACGGAATGGTGACAGCATGAACTAGGTTGTTCACTGTAGTTCTTTGACATTCCAGGAACATTTTAAGATATGAAAATAAGATAATGAAGGTGTTTTTGAAAAAGCCAGTTTTGTGGTAAATTAATGTGAAATGAAATATTTTCCATATGGAGAAGGTGATTTGCCCTTTTTTTAAGGGAGGAATTTTGCAGTATATTATTCTTGTTCAATAAATTACATTTAAATTTTGAAGTATAAATATAGAGCTTGAAACTACTACATGACAAGTTTTTGACGTGATGAGCATTCTTAAAACATGAGAAAAATGTGCTACTTTTGTTCAACATGAAGTACTATTTTAATTTCACTCTAAAATTTGAAATATAAAGTAACGAATATTGCAAACACAAAATCGAGTATTATACCTTCGACTGTTAATGGTTCTTTTTAAAAGAGAATTCAAATTAATATTCCTTGGAACGCAATACTTTTTTTTAGAAAATCTATCAAATTTTTCGAGACTTGAAATATTTTTAAATATATAAGAAAGGTCAAATTCATAACTGAGATTATATAAGTGGATTATTTTTCATTTAAAAATTGAATATACAAATGCAGATTTTCAAACCAAGAAATTGTTTTTTGCTGCTCAAATTCGAATACAAGTTCACGATATATTACATCAATTTTTGCCTTTTTCAATTTCAAAAATGTTTTTAAAGAAAGTTTCTTTGCCACGATTCTTCTGCACCGAGAGAGGAATATCTGCCAATTTTATAGAAATGTCTACTAATTGTATAGAATGAAGACAAAGATACATTTCTTGCTGATCTCAGTGAAATCTTCGAAAAAAGACTGAAAAAAGGTGCCATCGGTTCAATGAATACATTTCATTAAATCAATCAAATTGTAGTTTGGATAAAAAAATTAGATTCATTGTTCGCTACCTTATATAAATATCCTCAATTAAAGATTATACAGTGATCTGCTCTTATGTTGAAAATAAAATCCTATTAAGAAAATATTCCAAGATTCTGTATAAAAAAAGGACGAACTCTGCATTCAATAATTCGCATATTCAAAAACGCAAATTTTAAAGAAGAAAAAACATATTTTCTTGCGTAAATATCGAGGCTTGAAAATATGTGAAAAGTCAAGGAAGTGGTGTTATTTTGATACCGTTGAAAATAAATTCAAACGGATTCATTTCAAAGGCTCTCAACTTCAAACGCAATTTAGCTAATCTATCCCCGACAAAATATGCTATGTAAAAATAGCCATTTGCGTATTAAATTCGTCTTCAGAATCTTTTTATTTTATTGAAATTTTATGTGATAGTGTATACAAAATGTGGAAAACAGATAGATTTGAAATCTATTTGAGAGAAAAATTTCTCCGGGGGATATCAATAGTTCTATATTTTACCTGAAGTCTATCGATTCTGAAAATTATAGCTTTTCCTGTCTCTTTCTATAGGCTCCCGTGTTTTCAAACATTCGAGGCTGAAATAATCGTTGGAAAATCATTCAATTGAAAGTAATGGAAATTGATCAAATCTTTGTCGAAATCTTTGAGTTTGATGCTAAATTTTATACCTTTTTGAACATTCAACATAAGATTGGATCGAAGAAAATGACAAATGGAATTTTTCTTCTTCCGTCGTAAAGATACTAACAATTTTCATTTTTTGCGTGTTGTATTTTTGCTATAAGTTCATACTATAGTGAATAAAAATTACTAAATATACTCATTCTCTGAATAATGATTTTTAGAAGAATATTAAAGAATATTAAAAATATTTTGCATTCACGTAGAAATAATTATATGCAAAATGACTACACAAAAAATACCAAAAGATTATTTTCATGTATACGAAGCAAGTAACCAATTTTTGAGACTTTGTCCATAGCTGACAGATATCATCGATTTCAGATATATATAAATTTGGTTCACAAAAACATAAGAATTCTTAGGGTGTATTAATCCCCTCTAAATATTTTTCTTCGAAAGCTTTTGCCGTCATTGGTATGAATTTCTACAAAAAGTTTTACGTATATTTTAATAAGTTATAACTATAGTGCTTTACATAGTCTATCGAACGTTTTAGAGTTCACTGAAACCTCTGCATAAACCACATAATTTGTCTAGGTAATTATAGAAAACGGTATCAATGACACAAGGAGAAGTTCCAATGATAAAAAAAGTCTTTTATTTTAATTATAATTTTTTATTTAATTATATTTAATTTATATTTAATTTTAATTAGACTTTAAGGCTCATTATAGGCGTCAAAGCATCATTCAAAACTGCTATATAAGATTCCTTTAATTAAGAAAATAGTTATTAAACTTTATAGTATTTTGCATAAATATTTCATTAAATGACTTTACCTATAGTTATGGGATAGATTTAATAAGGTAGGATATTATTGATACTTTTTTTATTTAAATAATACAATATACACAATGAAAAACACATTTTAAAGAAAAAGATTGGTTCACTGCAACCTTTTTTCTATCACTGGGAATAGATTATCGTTAAACAGAGATTCCTTTAAATAAATATAATTCAATTCTAGATTATTTGAATCCGTTTGACTGAGTCTTGCGGATAACCGATACGATTTTGCAGTTGACTTTAGCCCTCATATTGAGTTTGTCGTTTGGATTTGGTTTTTTCATTGTCTCTTCTATCCATCGTTTAAAAAAAGACGGTGTTTACGGAGATTTTTATATGGAAAGTGTATGTAATGTCAATTTTTCAATCTCAGCAGCTATTTTGTCCAAGGATGAGGAAACGTCCTAGAAACGTTGAAACTAACTTTATATTCACGCCATATCAGAAATTTCTCACAAGTGGAAGAAGGAGATTGAAAATGTGTCAAGTTCGAATTTGAAAATAAAGAATGTGAAGTGATATGTGATTTTGATGGATACGAAGGGAATTATGTGGAATGTCCAGTGACACAATGGTAAATGTTACAAGTGATTTAGAAGTGATTTAAAAGTTTGCAAAATTTCTTACTTTGGTGAAATGTAATTACTTCTTACCTGTGATATAAGTTTCTCGTCTAAAAAGGATTAAATTTTTCACATGCTGGCCGCTGAAACAGGAAATAACAGTGAATTTTTGAGATTGGAAAAAATAGAGAAATGACAGTGAATTTATTTTTTGACTAGGATTTTTTTATAAGTTTAGTGGGAAACCCTATTTAACCACTTTAAATGTCACTTGGTGCTGCCATTTTAAATGAGTTCGGTTTGAAATTCTTTGAACTTTCTTATATTATATTTCAATTTGAAATTTCCCCGTATTTCAAGCACCTGAAATTTTTAAGATTTGAGATACTGAGTTTGAAATTTTCAATTTGAAACATTTTTAGATTCAAAATCATTTTGTTTGCAATGCTTAGGTGATCCTCAAATTATTTACTTCTTAAAACCTCAAATTAATTGTGCAAGCTATTCATTTTCATCTATCTTAAGTTTTAGTTGCCTATTTTTAAATTAAGAAATTAGGAAATACATGTTTGAATGATTGGACAATTTTAAACTGAAAGCGAATGAAACGGAAAAAGTTTTACATTTAAGTTAGAAAATTTCAAAGTTAAGCGATTAAATTTGACAAATTATCAATTTTTAATTTGAATTCTTCAAATTCGAAGCATTTTCAAATAAAGAAAAAGTAGAAAATACAGTGAATTGCCTTTAGAAACTTTACAAAAACTTTATTTTACTTTACTTCACTTTTTAGAAGCTTTAAAAATATAATTTTTAATGTGAAACATCATTAGGTAACCAGTTTCTAATTAATAAATAAATTTCATTGATTATTATTATGAATACATAACATTTCAGGTCGCTGAATTTTTAATTTTGAACTGTACATTTTTAAATGTACCATTTCGTTAATTAAAAAATATAAGGTACAATTTGACATTAATAATTTTGACCTAGATGAATCAAAATAATTTAATATTAAAAGATTTCGGTATTAAATAGGTTTTAATTTTACAAATCTAATTAGAAAATTATTGCAAAACCGGGAATGACCGCAGGTTTCTTCTAAGATTTTAGTGGCCATCCTTTAATTTGAATGAAACCTCTTCATTTATGATAAATGCAGTATTTTAAAGTTATTTACTTGAGCGCGTTTTCATATCCTGAAAACAGAGTTTCATTTTCAAATATCCAGACAAAATTTAATCATGCAAGAGAAAGAATTTTTCGTCTTTTTGCTTTCATCTCTTCTCATATAAAAACTTGAGATTGGATTGAGAGACAAAATTTGCTGTAGCAGCAGAAGTATCTACGTATTCAAAATCTGAGGCAGAATTTATGCTGATTCATCAGTAAAGGAAATTTCTTAATTTAGGAATAACTCTCCTTCAGAGAATGTTTATATACGTATTTGTTTAATATTTTGAGGGAAAATGTCCCACATTACGGAAAGCTTTAGCTGATAAAACTGAAAGTCGATGATTACGATTAAGTATAATTTTTGATTGATTCTACTGAGTTCGATTGAAATTGACAGAAAAATATTAGTGTTCGGTTGTAGTAAATATTTTGACGTTATTTTCCTTGAGAAAAGCATAATTAAAATACTTATAGATGTTTGAAGCCAAAGTAACGAACTCAAACAGATGAGGAACTTGAACTGATTTCCTTAAATTATGGAACAGGAACTTTGTGCATGGATTTCGCTGAGTGGAAGGCTGGTCGTTAAATAGCAGCAAATCGTTGGAAAATTAATAGTGAGCGTTGCAAAGTACAAACTTCACCTTCATGTAAATCACGGAGCATAATTAAGTTTTTCGGAACTTTGAAAACATACCAACAGTGAATGGATGCAAAATTAAGATGACTCGTGTTCGATTAAAGAGAAAACAACCATAAATTAGCTCAATGAATAAAGAAAGAAACAATTTAGATTATTAGAAAAATGCAATAAATGAAAAATCTGTGATAAGTGTAAAGTCAAGTAACTAAATAAATAATTTATTCCACTCAAATAAATGTGATAAGCAACAGAGTGAGTTTGTTAAAGAAAAACTTTAATATGTTTAATGTTCAACTTGTATTATTAAACTCGGAGATTGAAATTATCTGTGATCGTAGGCAATTATTCAGTTCGTGGATTAGGACTTTTATTTACACTTAATGATTGAAAAAGTTCCGGAGAAAATAAAAATCGGAATGGCAAGTGTTGTCGTATTTTTCCGATAAGGAATGGCCGCGGTAGCGGGCATATACGGATTTTCTGAAGATCGACACTTCAAGTATCAGGATCATCGACTGCATGCGTAAGTTTATTTATTCAAAATCGAAACACCAAACACTGTAACGCTGTATATGTTATATCTATACATAAACGCTGCATATGTTATATCTATACATAAACAGCAAGCAAATTACTAGGCGAGCGGATTACCCCCCTTTTCATTCACCTATCGACCACTTGCGTTCTAGTCGCTATTTTTGGCTTTGATTGATGAATTTTATTATATAGAGAAAGTATTTCTGAACAAAATGAGTCTTATTTGAACCTTGCCGGATCAAAATTGGACCGTCTAGCATGACTTGAAGGTAAGATTACGTCTCATGTCATATACACGCCGCACATCCAAACGGTCACATTCGAAGCGGAAGCTCATTAAAAATGACATCCAGCAGTATTAGTTGAATAGAAATGTTTTCAAAATTTTTATAAACAAAATTAGTAAATAAAAGTTATATTTCTTCATTCGCGGCACTTAAATATGTTGAACCCATATTTCTAGAGGGAAATGGAAGTTGGATAATGTGACCTTAAAATTTAAATATGTTAAACATTAGGTCTTAATTGCTTGTGTCAAATTTAATAAACAAATGCATAATTTGACCGTTTCTCAGCATATAAGTTTCGTTTTTCCAGCATAATCAGCTATAAATATTACACCAATGAGCTTTTGCTATGCTGCTTTGCAATCAGAACACAAATTTGTATTCTTAAAAAAAAAAAACAAATGTGTTATTTGTCTATTTTCATTGGATAAGTCTAGTTCTATTCAACAGAATCAACTGCTAATATGTTGCCCATGCCTCTGATTGTAATACTTTACACTTAGATAACAATTGTGTTTTTTTTAAAGGACCCCGTTTCAAATGTACAGTAAATGGCTTTTTGTGAAAAATTCTAAATCTAATTTTTTTTTGTATTTTCGAAC
>JAUMHM010000083.1:46676810-46687819 GCA_032362435.1 Melikaiella ostensackeni
TCACAAGGTTGATAATATATAAATTCGAGTATAATCTTTATAAGTACCTTGAAGGCAGTATGAGCCTTCTAAATATTTATATTAAAATAAGAAAAAAGGCCTAACTTGATTAAATTTTATGAAGCATTCATTCAATACAACATACTCTTTGAATTTTTGTGAAATTTGGTCAATTTATAGAAAATTATGAATTCGACTTTGACCCAGATCAGGTGCTAATCAGTTTTCTATGGCTCACCTTTATTTTGATCAGTAAATTTTTTTAAAAAAATGATATCTAAAAGAAAATCTTACAAAGTTTTGTTTCATAAAATCTAGGACTTTGTTGTTGGGAGTTCTCTCACACATAATATTAGGAAGCAAATCACCAGCCACGTTCCTGACATGTTCGGGCAAACAATTTTTTTTAAAATTATGCATGCGTCCTAAACTACGACCCAAGATCTTTGTGTAAGCATCTTCGATAAAAGTTAAATTAAAATAAAATCTGGCATAAATCAAAGGATAAATAAAACTTTGTGAAATCTTCCAAAGATTTAAAAATATTTCACAAAGATTTCAAAAGATTGCAAAATACGTGGAAGATTTCAAACAAACGTTAACTTGAACTAAAATCTTACAAAATTCAAAGAATTCACAAGAATGTAAAATATTTTACAAAAATTTCAAGAAATCTTTTGCGGTTTCAAAATATTTCACAAAGTTTTCAGATATCATTTCATCCTCATGCGCGAAGCGCAGATAGAGCGATTTGAAAACTAAAGAACTCAATGCGTTACACTTTTTCGTCACCCAAAGCATTTAACGCTCTGACTCAGGCCTAACTTTCCATATCGAGGTCTGAGATGTTTACACATCAAAAAACCTTTGCAATGACCCAACTTTAATTGTTATAATCACAGCGAGATTGTCAGTGCTCACTTTACAGCATCCTTAGAGAATCTCGAAAATATGCTTTCCGCTATCTTTCTCCTGAAATGACTGGACAGTGGGTACTTCGGCCTGCAAATATTTCTTGTTGACGACAGCCGTGAGAGTTTTGATGCCAACTGTAAAATTTTTATATTAAAAAGGAAAAAGCAATAACGAAAAATTAAAGGCGGTGTATACAAATTTGACGAGGTTCCCTGGGTGCATAGGAAATAATGCGCGAATGTGTTGAATATAAGGAGAAGAGCTTGAGCCTAATAATCGATTTTAGAACCGTAACGATATAAAAAACATCTCTGCTTTTATAATAATGGTTATATGAGTTACGTAACTACGCTAAAGTAACGTAATTTTTAATACGAATCATAAAATGTAAATGTCACAACTTACAGTATTCTCCGAGTTAATCGACGTTCTAGCTCAAAGTAAATTTTTAAGATTGTACCACGCCTACACGAAGAAAAAGAGATTTTCCGTCTTAGAGGAACGCTAAAATTATAGTACTGACTGCTAAAGTTATGCGATTAAAAAACTGAGAAAATAGCTCTTGTTGCTATACGTAAGAAGCCGAGATCATGTAGGACTTTGGCGATGTACGCAAAATTACAAGTGCTGACTTTTATAGTAAATTTTAGCGTATCCCGTGCAGAGAGCACTATTTGATAGATTTTTAGGAATCAGAAATCGACCCAGATTTTTCTGCGTGTAAGGCTGATTTTGATTTCTTCTGGGCAGTCTCTTTATTTTAGTGCCTCATGCTTAATCTCAGATCTTATCAATCATCTTCTCCTTTTACTATATACATAATGACTGTAGTCAGTCTCTGTTATCTACTAGAAGAATTCTTGGTGATGCAAATAAGAAAGAAAATGTTAAAGCAGGGAGTTATATCATCGTAACGAATATCAAACTCATACCACTTACCACACATATCTAACGTCATGGCGTTTTTCAGAATTTTGACAATTCTTTACTTTTTCAAAAATATTTTTATTTTTATAGATATAAGGAAAAGCTTTGCACCTGTAATAATTTGCTCAGTACAATTAATCAGCTTAACTCGCCATCTTGAGAAATTGAATTTCCCACTCGTCCTTCGATCAGAGCAATTTTAATCAATCTATACAGATTTTGAATTAAACTCGAATTCGTGTTCCAATTCCGTCCATTGTTTTTCGAATTCTGCATAGAGAAAAAACATTGCCGTTCAACACGTATTCATTTCATTCTTTCTGTAATTTTCTTTAGTACTTGGAAAGAGCTTATCGTTTTAAAGTCTGAGAAATGCCAAGACGCACTTGAAAAATCAAAGCTTATTTGAAAAGTGCACCTAAGACCTAAAAAGCTCAATTCATGCGTTCCTCATAACCAGTTGTCATCTTTCGTCGACCGACACACAGTGGTATCAAAATTACGAAAAAGTATTTAAAATACGACTTGGCGTACGATTTTCAACCGATTTAAAATCTTTTCAAATTGAAGCTAACTAAATTGTTAAGGGCACTTTTCATGCTAAATTTTTAAAATAAAAATTTAATTTTTTCATTTGATCCTCAACTTTAAAAAATATATATATATATATATATATATAAAATTTAAACAACGAATGCGTTACAATACATAAATTGTCCATAGTTTTATTGCTTTCGTAATCGATAAAGAAACATTCGCCAAGAAGTAAAAATTGATAGTTTATTAGGAATGAATCATTTGTTTTTAACAGTTTATATTAATACAAATAACAGTCTAGTATTGCTTAATTATTTTGGATATCTGTTCAGTTTTAAGGGTGTTTACCTGACCAGGAAATCGGGAAAACCGGGAAATGACCAAGAATTTAGTTCACCGGGAAAAAAACGAGAACTGACCGAGAATTTGATTAAGTGACCGGGATTTTTATATCGAATGTACTAATATGCGTATTGAAAATGGCTTCATACATTTGATTACTCTAATTCTGAGTTGGTATAGAGAATAAGTAAAAGAAATATAAAAACATTTACGTAAAGAATTGCAATTATCCTAACTTGTAACAGAGAATTTTCGAACAGAAATATAATTCTAGGTTGCGACATAGAATTTCAGTTAATTTTGGGGAAAATTTTCAATTCTGATTTAGAAGAAGGGAATTAAAATAAATTCTTGTTCCAACGCAGAATTAGTCACAATTTGAAACTTCCCTCTTTCAAATCTTGGAAAAAGGGGGTTAGTATATTCTTGAATTAAAACAGAAAACTTTTGTACATAAATATAATTCTGACTTGAAACAGGCAACTTTTTCATGCTAAATGAAATATAATTCTGAGTTTAGACAGGAAATTTTTGGAAATAAATGTAATTGTAATTCGGAACGTGAAATTTCCGTAAGAATTATAATTTTCATTTTAGGTTCACTTTAGAACAGGAAATTTCATTAAAAATTATAATTTTTACATTATAATAGGGAGTTCCCGTAAAGAATTATAATTTGACTTAGAACAGAGAATTTTTAACATGGAACTGGAATTTTGAAAAAAAAAATTTATTCTGATCTGTGACAAGGATTTTTACAAAAAGAATCCCTATTCCAAGTCAAAATTCGTCAGATTTTGAAAATTTCTTGTTCCAAATCAGAATTTGTTTGAATTCAAAAATTCTTTTTTTTTACGCATAAAAATTTTCTAGAATTTGAAAATTCTCTTTTCAAAATTTTTTAATTAATTTTAAACTTCTCTCTTCCAATTTTTGAATTCTGATTTAGAAGAAGGGAATTTGATAAAATACCGACTCAATTTTAAAATTATAATTCTTTTACAAAATTCTCTGTTCCAAATCAAAATTTTAATTCTCTTGTAATCTTTGAAAATCTTTAAAATTATTTAAATCTTTTGAACTTTTTTGTTTGATCGGGAAAAATTGACAATTGACTGGGAGAAAACCAGGAAATGACCGGGAATTTAAAATCATCGGTCGGGTAGACACCCTGGTTTTTCTGTCTTCAATTCAAATAAAAGTAATGTGCAAATATTACAAAAATAAATTAAAATATATTTCTCATTGTTACAAACAACTTGTATAACAAATTTTGCAGTTTGAAAAATTTTAAAAATTGTCAAGTACCTTTTTTTGAAAACACGTATTATTTGACTAGTCAATTGAAATAATTTTTTTAAAGTACCGTAAACTTTTTTTAAATTACTCAAGCTTTGAGTTTATTTATTCGCATTGAATACAAAAATGTTGACAAACAAGTTAAGCGAAGTGTTAATGCAATATCGTTTATAACATTCACTGTTGTTATGATATGGCAATTTACTGTTAGGAAGTTTCCAGAAAAAAGTACCTCCACATTTTTTAAACTGTTCAAAGTGTAAATTTGTTTATTCAGTTTGTTTATAATAATTAAATTTGTCATGAAATGACTGAACTATCACTATGTCAAATGATGCACATTTCTAAAAACAGTATTGCAGATTTTAAAAATTGCTCAAACTGCAAATTTGTCGTTGAAGTACAATGTACAGTACTGAAGAGGAAAATCGTACCCGGAATTGTATTTTGAACATTTTATCGTCACTTTGCCCCACTGTACGATATCGTTTTTTGCGTTTACTTCCATTTGTCGAGAAGGGTACCATTTTCAGATGAAAGCTTTAAAAAGTTACCTCGCGCGTAGAGTAGGTCCATAACGACACATTGATCTAATATTTTTCTTAATTGTCGAAGGTGTCGGAAATGAATATTGTAAATGATATTATTGTATACATATTATATAAATTTGATCAGATATCAAATATCAGTGAGTCGATGTGGATCATTGCTATGTTACTAAAAGCATCTTGTAACAACTTCTCTTCGTCATAATATACACTAGAGAGTCTACAATAATTTCTCTAGAGATAACCAAAAACCATTAACCTGTAGATAGAGGATTACCATAATCGAAGAAATGTTTCTTCTCGTACCCTGAATTTATGATAGGATCGTTACTTGACCATTGCTACCATTCATATTTTTTATTATCGAATTAAATTCGTGAAGGAATAGCAGTGGTAATCGGCGTTATATATGCATTACAAGTACAAACTGAATGTTAAGTGACGTTGATTTTTACTGTGTAAACGTAAACTTCCAATATTCTTGACCAATCATCAATTGTACGATCAACACCATCATTGCAAATCACTAGAGATACAATTTTAACTTAATTCGCCTAGGAACCAATCGCTATTGCTGATATATGTATGTACATGTATATCGGGTTTCGATCTACAATCACAAACCCAGACGTTAAGGCAGGACAAAATCGAAATTAAGTCAGATAATTACTAGTTATTTTTTAATAAAGGGAAGTCTGTGTTCAAGGTCACATAATGTGTGTGAAGTTCTGTCGTTACGATAATTAATGTAAGAACTGTCGATGACGATTTATTATTGTAAAGTAGATAAGAGTTGTAAGTATTTTATCAACAGTTGTTACTTGTAAAAACACGTTTTTTGTCTGTACTCATACTGATTTATCAATTCGATAGGTTTGAGTAGAAAAGTGTACATACGTTTTTAGCAGGTATTTCTGTAAATAATGTGAAAAGTATAGAATCCCGATTATATTTAGGGTAATCGTTGGTGATGTAAATTTCCGGTGCATCGGAAATTTTGGAAATGTTGAAAATATTTGAAATATTGATTAATTTATAATTTTTTCGATTGTATTTTATTCAAGATCACTAATAAAGTTGGAAGCAAGAATTTTAGTGTTAGTATTTTTTTAAATCTTATAAAATCTGAAACTTTTATTTTGAGTGTCTGGTTTCCAAAAGGTTTACAGAATGGAACATTGCAATTTGAAAGCAAAATTTTTCACGTTAGTAGAAACGGTTTCTATTACATCTGATTGGATCTTATTTTATTGTAAGAATGATTAAAAAGTATAAAATAAGTTAAATAATTAATATTTAATTGTAAATAAGTAGAATAAAGAATTGTATATTTTCATTGTAACGAGATATTTCAAGTTTTTGAAGAATATTTCCATTTACATCACAAGTTCCTAAAATGGATAATTTCAGTTTTGTCCGCCTTAATGGATTTTGTTGAACCAAAAGAGCAGCGTTCGCAGTAACGCGTACTTTTATCGATGTTGCCTTTAGAATTTCAATTTTTGGATACCAGCGGCTGTAACGAGTTACTTTTATGAAAAAAATAAATTTTAATGTTAAAAAATTATAATTTTTTGTTAATAGCTAAGAAAATGAAACTAATTTAAATTCAATTTTATTTGTCTCACAAAAGATATTTCAGCTGGCTTATGATACTGAAGAGTTTCCTAACTAAAAATTTTAGCATTTAAAATGTGTAAATCTTAATAATTTTAAAAATATGAAACAATTTCAAAATTTTGATTTTTTAAATTTACTAATCTTTAATGAATTTTTAAAGTTTGAAACGTTAAAAGTTTGTGAAATAGAAAAGTATAGAGAGAAAAATAAATAAATTGAAAAAAATTAAATTAAATAAATTAAATAAAATAAAAAATTTCGCAATCTCAAATAAAAAATAAAAAACTAAAAATTTCTCAATTGATCAACTTTTCAGTGTTTTAAATTGTAACTTTCTTATTTATCCAATATAAAATCGTTCGTGATGCTAATTTTTCTTTAATTAGAATGCCAAAAATTTATATAAGTTCGAATAAAAATGGTAAAAAAATGTATACTTTCAAAGTTGAACAATTTCAATTTGGAAACATTAAAATTTCTACAAGTTACTCGAAAACGTTCAGAATTGAGCAATGCTTACAATTAAATTTGTTTTTAAAAAAGCAATTACAAATTAAAATCATTCTTAATTTTAAAGCTTTGGCCCTTGTAGGCGTGCAATTTTCGAAAATGAATAAAATATTTTTAAATCGAATTTTGTCAAACTTCTATTGATTAAGAATTGTACAATGAAGGAAAAAAATACTAATTAGAAGATCTTAGATACAATTTGAACTATTAAAGACTTTTTAAAATTTGAGGGATGAGTAAACCAAATATTTAAATACCTTAAATATTAACTTTTAAAAGTTTAAAAAATTTTCATCTTATTTATATAAAAAAATCGGGAACCAGTTTCACTCATATTTTTGCAAAAGTTATTATCAATAAAAAATTGTTTACGATATTTGGCAAACATCTTTTCTACTCATAACAGTGGGTATCTGATATAAACAGTAAGAATCTTGTCTTTTAATCTTTATATATTTTTATTTTGATATTAGTTTCCATAAAAATTCTCTTTATGGATAATGTAAAAATCGAAACTTTGTAATCTTCAATTATGGGAAAAATTGTATTTTATCAGGTAGATTATTCAAAATTCGTTTCAAATACATTTTTTTCCATCCAGGAACGTAATTTGATTCTTGAATTAAGCACTACAACTGTGACCCTTATAGTTTTCATATTTAAGGTAGTTAAAAATTTGGATGTCCCTTTTAAGTAAGTCCCTCAAAAATTTCTGTAATTGTTTTAAAATAAAAAAGTAACAGATTTCTTTAACAGTTGTTACATTTAGGTATCATAACTGTTCTCTAACAACAAGGTTATATTGTTATAACTGACCTATTTATTGTTATACAACTGTGTGTATGAAGTGTTATGTAACAAACGTTCTATAATATTCTTTACGACTGAGTTCAGTAATTGTGCCATAAATTCCATAACGGTGTTTCATTAACGTAATGGAAATTGAGTTCTATATTAATTCAAAAACTGTGAGTAGGAACTCTTCTGTAACCGATGACGTGTAACTGTTACAATACCAATGTCACGTATGTTCTGTAATATTTGTTACACTAGTCTTCTAGATTTGTTCCATAGCTGTGTTATGCTAGTATCCCAGACCATACAAAGAATACAATTTTATAAAAAATAGTCGCAACTGTTCTTATATTTATTAAGTAACACTGTTACGCATCCATTATTTAACACTATTCATTGTCTATTATGTAATATTTTTCTATATTCATTACATAACAGTTGGGCAGTTATTTGACACAGAAATAATGTTATAGAACTGTTACAGAATCGTTACAGTCTTCTGGTATGAATCTGATGCAAAAAATTAACTTTTTTTCTGAAAGTAACGTAAATTATTTTTGAAACGTCACATACCGAACACTGCAGGGGAAAATATCTAACGGCATAAAGGGAGTAGTTCAAATGCTGTTCATCGTAGTACGAAGTCTTTCATTAATAATACATATAGCGATAACGCAGTTAAGCAAAAAAAAAAATAGTACATTGTGTAACAAGTGCGAGAAGTGGAATAGCTTCTTGCACGTGTCACACACAATATTTTCTGCAAAAATTTCAGGAAAATGGCAATATTCCGTGTCTGTAAAGTGTGCACAAAGTGCCAGATTCCTCGACTGTGAGACTGGCATGCGGAAATGTGGTATTCGCCCACAGTTTACCGTGCGGGAATATTCCCGTACAATTCATCGTGCAGGAATATTTCCGCACGCTTTGCAGATACGGAATATCGCCATTATCATGCATGTGTTGCAAAAAAAAGGAAAAGAATCAAGCGAAGTGTGGTGAGTTAGGAAATGCTGTAAAAATCTAAAAATCGACTTGCTCGGTTCGGAAATCGAAATTCTCTCATTGTCAGACGAAAGTTCGAAACTGAAACATAACTGTACGCAAAGAATCCTTCCAAACCGTCACATGTGCCGGAGAAAACCTACTCTAGCTATAATTAATTGATACGACTGTACTGTTCTATACCGTATACGCACGTTACTGTTAATTAGATATGGGGTTGTTGCCAAAATCGCCAAAAACATCACATTGGGTTCATTATGTAATACAGGTATGTACACTCGTTTGAAACCCCATAACGTACACTTGAAGATAATCGTACAGTTTGTCTCTTTACTTCCGACACGCTGAAAGACCTTCCTCGACGCTCCCTCGACCCGTTCTTTGCACAGCAGCGAAATTCTTATACCTTAGCCTATATTAGAAAAAAAAAAATCAGTCTAAATAATTACCGAAGATTTCGACTCACTTATCACCACCGTCGCTTTTTAAGAGATCTAAAGGCTCGTATCGATTTAGGGTAATTTGATGCCAATTCCATAAATCAGTGCGGAAAATCGCGCAGGTTTTGAGAAGTGTAAATAGTTCAATGTATAGTCTTAGGGCGAGGTGTTATAGCAATAACATCGGGTAATATGAGATAATGATCGTTAAGGATATGTAGTTTAATTATTATATTATATATCGCCACTCAGCACCTCATCCTTCTTCAAATTCCTCCAACTTCATTTGTACAGAAAAAAATATGTTGAGTTCGCTCAAGGTGATTTGCTATTTAAAAATGTCCTATATAATAATAACCTTCGGCGATCTCAAGTATCTTTTTGCGCTAAACTCACTTTCCTGTAAATAAACTCTCAATCCGTCTCCTTTTAATTCTAATTTGTTTGAAAGGTTTTTATTGTTCTGATTTGACATTGATAATAAAGAAAAAAGTTCCTGCATTTTTCGGATTGCAAGACATTATTAATCCATTTAATATACTAAATAAAATTTTTAAGCAGATTATTATAAATCAGAATAATTCAGGAATTTTCTCCTGAAATTACATATTGAAGGAAAATTAAAAAAGGCGATTTGAAAAAGTGTGAAGTATTGAGAGACACCATGTTAGCTATACAGCAATTTTTAAGTCGACGCTGACGATGCTGCGTAGGTTTGTTAAATTTTTCGCAATTTTATCATAAAGCTGCTAAAAAAAATATGTAACGGAATAAAATAATGTATCACAATTTTTACTATTTTGCAATCCGTATAAAACTAACAGTAATTTGACGATTTAATCAGCGATACTATTTGTCTATTTGTTAATCCTCGTACGGGATATAAACTGTGAGGATATATGCCAAAATTTAATATGAATATCGACATTATCAACGAAGAAGCGTAAAAGTGGATATATGCTATGTCCAGACAGAGTTAAGTAGAATAAATAAAGAGCGAAAACGTTAAAAATATAAGCAACAGCGAGTAAGTTGCGATTAATGGTTATTAAGAGCAGAGTGAAAAAACGAGAAAAATTATGTTCTCCTGATCGTAAATACGTAATAAATCTGTTATTTTGTCAAGTGTCTCATATTACCCGACAATTATTCGAAAATATCATGTTTTGCAGGGTGTTACAGTCTTCTTTTATTTCTACTCCCAACACCAATTTAACGAAAGAGAATTGAGAGAACATTCGAAGCCGGAGAGGGAGCAATAAAAATCTCGTAGTTTTTCAATCGTAGAGTTGTAATTTTCGTAGGAGATTATCAACTAAGTACAGAAGCTCGCCTTAAATTGAGAAAATTGTTTGTTTTTAACGTTTAAAGCAGACAAGCATATCTCAGAACGTTCAGTGCATTACCCTGTATGTAGGACTGAAATATTTTTGTTATTTGTATAACGTTGCAAATCCGTGAATTGGAACGGGAACTATTATTTTTATTTCAAATACGAAATATATAATATAGTTGAAAAGAATTACGGTTCATTAACTGCAAGCCTCTTAACGGAATTTTTAATTATTTTCAGTCCTTAATTTTTAAATTAGTTAAAAGTACCGAACGTAGTGATTTTCATTATTTAAATATTAGTCTTCTGTTGACCTAGTTTGATTGTTCAAAATTTTTCAAGTTTTACCACTGTAGATTTTATTATTTTTGAGAGGTTTTAAATATTGTAGAGACTTCAACATGAGCAGTTTCGGCAGAGAAGGTAGGTTCCAAAGACTTCTTTCTGTTCTGTGATCATTAAAAATCACTTTCACATACTTAGTTAATAATTATAAAACATTATTGACTGCTGGAAAAGTTGGTTCACTTAAACAATTCTTTTACTGTAATATTCCCAAAAGAAGGCAGCTAGCCTAGATGTTTTTGTACTTCCATTTTCTCGGAAAAACCTTTTTGTATTTCTGGGTCCAAAATATGGTAGTCCTTATTGACGAACTTTGTTTAAAATTCGTAAGGAATGTTGATGTTCGTTATTGGCTTTAGGGTCAGGTGAAATTGAATACAAATTAAATTGTTT
>JAUMHM010000083.1:46687919-46700296 GCA_032362435.1 Melikaiella ostensackeni
ACAGACACATTCGTAAAAACATGTTTTCCGGGTTCAGGGGGTCTCAAAACGTGGACATTTGACAAAAACGGGGGAGGTCAAATTTGACATAAATTTAATACATTCTCTGATGAGAATGTAAAATAGTCGTTACCAATAAAAACGTGATTTTCCTTTTTTTTCAACTTTAACAACACTTTACGATGTATCCGGATTTTTTTATTGCTGCAGAGTATTCGAAAGATGATTTTATATGGAACTACTAATTTTTGGAACTCTTTTCATCTATTAAAAAATTGATTTCGTACCAAAATAACAAAAAAACTCGCTATTATTCGTTATTTCGAGCTTCACATTGGATGAGCGAACATAAGATATATTTTTTTATATTCGTAACTTTTTGTGGGAGATCCGGATACCAAACTACAACTTTTAGCCCCCTTCAAATCTGAAAAAAAAATTCTTGTTCCGCCCTATTACACACCCTTATTTATTTGTAAAAATCTCGAAGGGTTTTTAAAAAATTCATATTATTCCACGCTGCAAGAAACGAAATTATATAACTAATATTTTTTCCAACATATATGTGCCTGCTTGTAACGCATATAGTGTCACGACACACGCTATTAGTTATTTACAGTGTTAAGAGTATAATTTGTTTTAAGATTTTCTTTCGGATTTTGAAAACATGCAAATAACAATGTCGTAAGCAGGAGGAGCAATATGTTTGTTTTAACTTAAGGTTTTCGACGTAAATTACTGTGTTCAACCTTGAATACACGTGTCGTGCAATATATTTTACCTCTGAAAATCATAAATTAATCGTCACATATTTGCTAGCAAAAGTAAGTTGAAGATTCAGGATTTCGCAACAAGGAATTCAGATGAAGGATTTTCAAAAAATTATTTCTCTAGTCTAGAGATTCCAGAGCTTCAAAACTAAATAAAGTAGTTCTGTCTATATGGTTTTACCCCATGCGTTTTTCAAATTAGTCAACGTCCAAATAATTAAAATAGATTCTTCAACATTCGTATTATTATATCCCATAAATAACGAAATAATACATCATTAACTTTTTGAATTCTTTATTTAGCGCATTAAAATGTGATGTTAAAATTCATACAGACATAAATTTCATTTCAATTTTTAGTTTGTAGTTCAGAAATGATCTTACAACGTTTTGTTCCGATTTTACTTTACAAAACGAAATTGCTTTTAATTTTTCAGAAAGTGAATAGAGGCAAGCGCTCAGCAACTTCAGGATCAATACGATAATTTACAGGATGATCTTGAATGTCTTTTGCGCTCATTTCAGGCATACGTGCTTCTTGATACATGTATATTTTATGCCGTACGCTATGTGGCGGTGGAGTCAATATGGGATGAACATAAAAATCTTTGTCAACTATTGCAACGTGGTATCCGTCGTGTGAGTCTACCCAACGAAAAGGTGGGACTATTCTGATATCTCTACCATGTATGTCTTTTGTATAAAAAGGAAGAAATTGAGGTTCTTTAGGAAGACGATGATTTCTTTCAGGTATTCTTCCAGTTTCAGGGAGTATCGAATATCCCAACTCTGTAAAAAGAAATAGAAATGGCTCAATCAAAATCTTAATCAAAACGACTAATACAGGACAAGTTAAACCAAGTTGAGCCAATGAGAAAAATATCATTTGATGAAGTAAAAACATGATTTGTCTCCTTTTTTCATCTTTAATAAAATTTACGATATATATGGATTTTTCCACTGCTGCATACTTTTCGGAAGATAATTTTAGTTTCAAATACTTATTTATAGAATCCTGTTCATCCATTAAATAATTGATTTCCTATCAAAATAGCAAAAAATTCAATATTATTAGTTATTTGGAGCTTTATGGCGGTTGCGCCAACATAAGATATATTTTTTCTTATGTGTAACTTTTTATGGGAAATCTGGGTACCAAACTACAATTCTTGGACCTCCTCGAAATGAAAAAAGAAATTCGCGCTGCCCTTTATATTGATAAGAAGCAATTTTCGAAGAAATAATATTCAGTGTCTAGATTCGTCCTATAGGGTTCTTAGATTGAATAAATTCGAATGGAAGATAAATATAATATAATGAAAAGTGTACTGAAAATAATAGACATGATATTATAAGATATTATGATATTATATTGCTACACTTACCAAAAATAGCCAAAATTAAAAACAGGGTAATAGCGAACTTCATTTTCTCTAAATATAGAGAAAACTGCTCAATGAAGAACTTTGTGAGCAACTGAATATTCTTATCTTTCATAAGAGTATTCATGCTCGTCGCTATTTCATTTGTCCTTCTAAATAATCTAAATTATATCACGTCATATATTTGTTAGATGGATTAGAGAGGTGGAAATTGTTCTTCTAAGATATTTGTATTTCATCATATCCCCCCACCCCCTTTAACGGCTTTCGCAGATGTTACAGATTTCTTATGTTATATCCAATGTACATACGCGTATGTCCAGAACCTCGAACTTTTATGTTTTTCAAAGATATCTAAGTAATTTTAGAAAATTGAGAACAAATTTTTGTTTCGAGGTATCTATTATAGTGTAAGGTATACTGTAGAAATGGTTTTAAATAAATTAACACTCTTGATTAAAAGTAATTGTTCGTGAAAACGATTTTTAGGTAGAATCCTACGACTGTTATCTAGGACCTATTATACTCCTGCAGAAGTTGTCTGTTTCATTTTATGAAGAGACAACATACGATAAATAATTGTCAAATAATAATAACTTGCATGGTGATTTTCTATTATTCTTCTTTTAATAACTATTAATAATACTTCGTACAATTTGAAAATTTTTAAAGTTTGTATGTTCGAATTTTATTGAAGTCAGCTTATCTCGATTCACACTTTCTAATGCTTTTTATGCCTAAAACCTATGACTATACAAGATAATTTTATAAAGCACAGTATGTTCTTCAAGTCAATTAAACCAAAATCATGTTTGTTCGAGAAAATAAGTGATAAGACAGTACTTCATTCAATCCAAACAAATTAGAGGCTTATAAATGTCCCTCGATTTTACATTTCAACCATTATGGTAATATTTACATATTTTATTTAGAGAAGCAGGCTTGCGTTTGCTAAATACTATCGAAAATTAAAATTTGAGTAATAATGAATGGGAGGCACTAACCAAAACTATTGTCCGCATTTGCTTCTCAAGGGAATAATATTTCGGAAAAATAAATCGTCTGCGTACAAAATTTAAAAATGACCGTAACAATAATGATGCTGCATGAAATCTAATTTGAAGTTTTGGAAAAGTTGTTTTCGTGATTTTTATGCAGCCTTCTGTGGTTATGCTTACCGAATAAACACTTATTCAGTAACATATCAAAAATATCTTTTTATCCAGTTCAACCGTTATGAAAATTAATAAAGAATTAAAATGTATACAACGTGGAGTTGCTGATTCAAATGTTTTTAAATAAAAATGAGATCCGATAGATCGTCTTCTTTCACGTCATAAAAAATTTTTAATCATCAATATCTATTCGAAGACAGCAGTTTTTGACTGTCCAATTACAAAATATAATAAATAAGTACCTTTAGCTAATATAGTTGAATTTCCAATGTTGTTCCTATACACAAATTTTATCATTTATTTTTTTGTTGAAAAGTGAAAGGTTTCAGACATATACTCACATGGTTAAAGGGACTTTAATAGGAGCCTGCTTTAAAATAGTGCAATATGTAGTTTTTCAGTTGTCACTTGAGCTCTATGCAAAATATTAGAAAACGCACTCAGAATAACAATTATTCTTGAACCAAAAAATTTTCTTTTCTGTATATGGATGAAAATTTGGTTAAATCAAATTAATTTTGGTCGATTTACAAAATGTTCATTGATTCAAACAAGTTTTTTGGCTGAATCAACAAAATATTCCGCCTGCCAAAAATTTGGTTAAAGCAACATATTTCATAACAAAAATAAGTTGAAGATTCAGAATTTCGCAGAAGTAAATAACGAAGATGTTGCATAATTTTAAATAATATGTTTTTCAAATGCTGCCTCAAATGCTAAACTTTATAATACATTTTAAACAAGTTTTGAGTACTTCATTCTTCGTCAAGAAACGGTGCTTTTAGGTTTAAAAACGAGATCAGTTTGACCCTATCAGGTCACAGTTCGTCCCTAGTCTCAAAAAAACAGCTAAAAATCGGTTTGGTGAATGAAGCCTTCAGAAAAAAGTATATATTTTCATATCTTTGGGGTCGCTGAATTCGAATCTGGTGTCCGTTTAGCCCCATCAGTTCACCGTTAATCCCTAACATTAAAAAATCCTTATAACACTCAAATAACCTATTTTGTGGTTAAAGCATAACTCATGATGACTAAAACCTTTGGGAACAAGGGTGCCCTCTTATTGTTGAGGTCCCTGGATCCGAATTAATTGTTTGTTATACTCCATCAGGTCACCGTCCGTTCCTGACCTCAAAAAATAACTTAAGAACACTGAAATAATCAATTTTTGGGTTGATGCGCATAACTCTTCATTCATTTTTTTCTGTGGTATCGTGCTCTTTTATTCTTAAAAGATCTATAAAGGGGCTTTCTCTTACGTTTTATGCCCTTTCCAACATGCTCTCTTTCCAACGTCAAACAAAATTCAGCCATCATATTTGTATCCCATCTTCCTTGATATCGACTTTCCATTTCTTTTATCTCTTGGTGGAATCGTTCTCCTTGTCCCTCACTGTTATCTCCTTAATTCATTGGGAAATAATCGAGATGGGGAAAGAGGAAGTGCATCTTCAGATTCATCAAACACCCCATTTTACCGAAGTTTTCACCATATCAGGTAGTTTTTTTGTAGTCCCTACTCTTGTGATTTTCCAGGAAATTTTCTACAACTTGCTTGAAACTAATCCATGCTACCTCCTGTTTTGGATTTATTGACGTGATGAGATTCTCATCATTCAGCATTTTCCGAATTTGTGGTCCGTCGAAAATGCATTCTTTCAATTTTGCATCCGATAATTTTGAAAATTTTCCTCTCAAATACACGAAGCAACTTGCTTATCCCCCTTGAGAACTTTGAAGTAATTCTTTTTTTTGTGTCCATCAGAGGGTTAGCGATGATGTTATTAGAACCTGGTTGAAAAGATGTTCTCTTTGGCCATGTTTTCTGTTTATAGTGATTGTCTCGACCCCGACTACGGCATAAGCACAAAAAGAAAGGATTGTTTGTGAAGCCCGATTGCTGTCCTAGTATTATGTTCAAAAATTTGATATCCCCAAAAATATGCCAATCATGTTCTGGATATGTTATTTTTTCTGAAACAAGTTCAATATTACTGTATTGCCCTTTCAGCTCAATTGAATGTGCTATTGGTATGAGAGCAAACATATTAGTAGTATGAAACAATACTACTCTCAGACTTATTTTAGACGAATCAATAAATAGCCTCCACTCATAGGCTTTATAAATGCCTGGCTTCAATTCATTCTTCAATCCATTGATGTCATGCCAAAATACCAATAAAGGTTCTTTTGTTTCTGAAAAGTACTTTCTGAAATTCTCCTCCCTATCTCTATGATACTTCACATTCATGCCTGTTGACAAAAAATTTTTACTTTTTAGTACTGATGCAAGGTATTCTGCACCGTCTTGGGTAATCCTAAGTCTCTTACAAGGTCGTTCAATTCTTCTTGCGTGAAAATTTCAGAAACTCTCTCACTTTCATTGTATGGGATGAAATCGTCATCACGAGAGCTTATTTCTTCTACTTCGGAACGTTCGGTAATCTCCAGATCCTCTATTGAACAGATTACACGTGCTATTTCATCTTCCATGCTATTGATGATCGGAAACGAACTTCCGATCGTGTCATCATAATTGCTTCCATCATCAGTCTCGAACAATTTAGTGGGTCTCGTTACTGTTGCAACATCTACATATGAAATGCTTTTTTTACCCTTCCTAGTAGCCCCTGCCAAGTTATTCGTACACAAATAGCAATCATTTTCCGTTTGTGGCTTTTCCAACAAAAATATGATGATACACTTTTTTCTGAAGATTTTATTCACCTAATCAACTTTTAGCTGTTTTTTGAGGTTAGGAACGAACTGAGATATGATGGGGTTAAACGGACTACAGATTCGGATTCAGCAACCCCAAAAACATATAGGTATTGTGGTCTAGTTCACCGCACATGACACTTTTTTGTGTGCCTACATTACCTTTACTGTTCATTGTATATTCTTTTGCTTCGATGCAAAAAAATCAACTTCACCTACTTGGAAATTAGTCGCAATCAAAATTAGTTCTTTTTTTCTGTGGAGGCATGCATAACATCACGATACACATTATCAGTGATTTACCATCTTAACAGTATACTCGTAATATGTTTCAAATTATCTTTCGGGTTTGAAAAACATGCGAAAAACAATGTCGTAAAGTCATACTACGTAATATGTCACATAACAAGTAATATATTTATGTTAACTTGCACAGAGAAAATTTTTTGGTAAAACTTCACACGACTGTTGAGGTGATCTCAGGACATAAGGATATTATGATAGTATTTGAAGTCCTTTTACGAGATTATAAGTTATTAGTTTTAAAGAATACAGACCGGCATTGCAAATTTTCAAAGTCGTATATGAAATTTTTTGTTAAGTAATAGTTAATATAACTCGTGTATAAATCATGAACCAGTTCATTGTAAAATGACAGTAACAAAATTAAATCACACATAATTATGAAAAATATCGCAAAAAACATAGTCAATGAACTTTTCATTTGTGGAATATTAGTACCTCACATAAAATAAAACGCGGTATACAAAATGTCGACGAAAACTATCTTTTCCAAATTTTATTTCTTCTTGTAGCATATGTTAAAGTTAAAAACTGAATTCTGAAGTAAAATTTGTTATGATGTCAAGCGCTACTTCAAAGGTTTTATACTAATATGTACCATTTGTATATTAGGAATTCCTCGCCGTGTCTGCTAAATCTGGGGTTACTAGAATCTCATAATTCCCAGGATTATATACATAAATTCACGTTAGAATTGATAAATATCAACATACTATTCATTAATTAAATGTAATGGTGACTTAAATTTTATTTTTACATTTACGGATAAATAACATATAAACATTTATAACGTTTACTAATGTTTAAAATAAGTGTTCCAACTTTTAAATAATTTTTTATGTATGTCCTTTTGAGCGTTTACATCACATATATGTGAAGTTTCATTCTACCTATTACAAAATAAATCTTTCCAAATTACTTTAGTCTATATATTCTGAAACTAATACGAGAAAATTACATTAGAAAATTTATGGTTTTCACATTCGAAGTAAATTTTGCAATGAACTTTTTTCCGTGTATAATAAATATGAAATTGATATCAAGAATATTTATTATAAGAAAGAAAACCCTATCCATTTTTCTCGGGTAAAAAATTCAATTCAATTGAAAAACCATTTTATTTCAATAAGTTTAGAATACACATTATATGTTTATGTAAATACTTCAGTCCATAGATAGGATACACTAAAGTTAATTTAATTTTGAAAAAATGTCAAACCGCTTCTTAATGAATAAAACTCTTAAAAGAAAGAGGGTCTAAGAAGGCTCGGGTCCAGAATCGGAGAATAATAATTGCTTTTTAGTTCAGACTTCTTTGAGTTTCTACTTCCACAAAAAAATTGTTTTCTTATTCTAATAACAAAAACAGGCTATAAGTCTGTTGGGATTTTAATTTCTAAACTTTAAAATTACACAATTTTAAATTCAAACATTAATTAATATTATAATTATATAATTGTGCACACCCATAATAAAACAGCCTACTTTGTTGCTTGTTAATAAGGGTAAATTTCAGGCAGAATCCAGATTGATGTTAACCCTTATTGACAAGCGACAAAGTGGGCGTTTTTAATATGGACGTACACAATTAAATACGAATACATAATTACAAAATTGTGAAGTAGTCCTTAGAATGTTGCAATAAATATTTTTCATGATAATATACTTCACCAAAATTATTTAATTCTACCCTGTTGAAAGCCTCTTAATTGTGAAATAATATACTTCAATTATACAACATTTTAATTAAGCTTGAGGTACCAAAGATTCTTGACTACCACTGGTAGTCGAGCGGTCCAATTCGATTTGTTAATCAAGTTATTATTCCTGAATTAAAAGAGTATATATTTTTATAATAAATAATTAAACAATAAGAAATTAATCCTAATCTATCTCACCCTGAAATAATTCTTAAATATTTGGTCTAATAATTATAAACATTGTAGGCTGAAACTTTCGCTAATTAGTATATAAGAAAACTTGAAAGCTATACTAACAGCGTTATATTCGTGCATCAGATTTAAATGTGCATATGATAGGATAAGTTTAGAATTATTTGAATTCACCAACATTAAAAACATGTGTATGTATGCGAATATTTATATATGGGCAAATTCACGGAAAGTGTCATTTTTCTGTTACCGGGATTTGATAGGTAAACCTACACTTAAAATACAAGTTATGTTGCATGAAAATTTACAGACAGTCTCCCTTAAACAGGAACAAAAGCTCACAGTCATTACATAAACCCTCATGAAAAGATAGAATCTATAATAGTTAGACTAAATCCTAAAAATATACCTGTATAATATTTGTTACTAATAACAAATTGAATGATTTGCATGCTCACAGCTTTTCTGCGCAATGTTTGAGAATTATGAGAAAATTCATGTTACTTCAGTAGAGCATAGGCTACTGAAATTTCATGGATTTGACATTGTGCTTTGATTTCTAACTCAACAAAAAAAATCTTAAAGTCCTGTCACCGTTTTTACAACTCAGATTTCTTCTCCAACATATGTAGGTGTGGAAAGTGTGCGCAGCTACCCAGGACGAAAATCCTTCGATTTTTAAGATTTAGGCGTTGGACAGACACCATATAAAGGAAAAAGATGTGCTGCTAAAATTTTATGCTTCTAACACACTCAAATATCGAAAATTTTGAATTTGTCAAAAAAATTTCCTCTACGTCATCGTACTTTGCTCCAAAACTTCTTAAAGCACACTTTTCTATACTCATGGAAATTGAACAGTATGTTGGGCTGAAGAAGTTTGCCATGGATTAAGCCAATATTGTAGTGCGCGCAAAAGTTATGTCCAATTTAGGGCTGAAATGTCCCCTCCAATATTTTAGCGAAAATGTCCCCTCCAACACTTGAAGCTGTGAAAATTGCGCGCAACAAGGTATGATCAAATTTTTTACTTATTTTGCTGCATTTCGGCGGCCAAGAAACGTCTCCGCAAGGAAAATGATGTGCCTCAAAAATCATGTATATTTAGTGAAAAAAAAGATAAAAATATGTGCATAAATAGCTTTTCTTCGATAGTTGCTGGACAAATTGAAATTTTTTCATACAAGAAAGGTGCATTTCAGTGAAAGGAATAACTTTTGTCTAGAACTTTTCTCCAAAAAGTTGGAATATTTTGAAATATTACAAGAAATATGCTCATAATCGAAAAATATTACTTGTTTCTATCAAATTACTCGTAAAAAATATGAACAAGAATATTGTTATTTTTCACTTATGAATTTACTAAAACTCACTAAATATTATTCATTCAATTAAATTTATGGACGTATCAATTTAAATATTTTGTGCAAATTGCGCGCATGCTCACATATATTTTCTGAGCTGAAAAATACGTTTCTATATGTATTTAGAATATAAAAAAAAAGTTTAAAACGTGTATTCATACATCAAATATTACAACGCATAATTAATATATAAATGCGAGCAATTAATAGGCTTGAATAGCGAGTCGATTATTTTTTCAGATACAATCTAAACCAATCTTTTGTTTGTTTTGAAGAAAGCTCTCTTACGTTGTCTACCATGCTCTGCGAAGAAAATAATGTGTATTAATACTTTAATAACATTAATACTCTAGCCAGGTAGACCAACAAAAAAGGACATCAAGAAAAATCATTTTACAACGTCTTGATCTAACTTTGGTTCACAAAACGAAATTGCTTTAAATTTTCTGAATTGACTTGAAGATGGCGATTAACAACATCAGGTTCAACATGGTAGTCTACAGGATTAGCCCGAATTTCTTCTGGGATCATTGTAACAATATGTGATATGCCGGATATTTTTTTTGTTTTGATCCGTGCGCTCAATGGCGGTTGATTAAATGATCTGTATAGGCCACGAACGAAATGATCTTGGTCAATTATTCCAACGTGGTATCCATTTTGTGCGTCTACCCAACGAAAAGATGGCTGTAATCTCATAATCTGATAGGTCTGCCATTTCAGTCTTTCGTATAAAAAGGCACGCCAGGTTGACGAGAAAATCCAGATCCAGAATATCCCAACTCTGTAAAAAAAGAAATGTGGCTAAATTAAAATATTAATTAGAACGTTTGATATAGGGAAACGCATTCAGTATAGTTGACTATCTTATATATGTAGTCCTACATTGGATTTTAGTTCACGGGGGGACATTTTTTTTCATTTGGTCATCTTAGCAACTTGTAACTATTTTTCATAGCAATAAAAATATGTTTTCTACTACAGTTTATAAAGGAATTTTGAGGCCCTGTTCAATGATCATCAGAACTTCCGGAAAAATAATCATAAACTTTTTATTTGGATTAGACAAACTTTATTTAATTTAAACAAAACTGATTGAGGTTGAACAAAACATATATGTTTAGAATAAACAAACATATTTGACCCTACATATAGCAAAGAAATAATGTGTTTGACTTAAACAAAGAATTTGTTTGATTTAGAGAAATGTTGTGTGAACCAAATAAAATTTGTTTAAATCAAACAAAATGTATTCAATAACATTTTTTCTTTTTTGAATCAAACAAACAGTTTTCTCAATGATGCACAGTGTCTATTCGTCTAGCTTTTCCGACGAATAACTCTGGCGGGACGAACAGATTCCCCTTTCTTCTTCAAGAGATCTGCCAAGCAAGTTTTCAAGATTTTCGCTACTCGTCCTAAAAAGCTAGATGACTAGCCAAAGTCAAAATTAAGTAAAAAGAATGTTTCAACTTTTTGTCAAAATCGACCCTTTTTCTTTCTTCAAGAGAAAAGCTTTGTAGTATACTATACCGAAAACCCCTATCTGGAAAAATCATGCATTTAGCACCTTTTTTTGCGGATTGTCGGTGCATTTCTTCACCGATTTCAATGAAACTTAGCAGCTGACTAAACAACCATTAGAAAATAAGCCTTAGCACGATTCATGTTAACGTCCAAAAAATTGTGAGATTAAAACAAACAAAAAGAAAACATAAAAATAACCAATTTACGATTTTTCATATTTAGATGAATAAATTCAATTTTTTTTACAATCATTCAATAATAATGCTTCATTAACACGAACTCTTCGACTTTATTTGACCAAAAAATCTACCTCTACATCCTAATTTATCCAGCCGATTGGCACCAAAAGTTAAGAAGCTTGCAGCAACATATTCTTGATATATATTTCAAGAACTTTCGTTATCTTGGTTAGGCTTTAAGATTTCGCATATTAATTATAAAAAATTAAAAATGAAAGCTGCCATAAGTGGTAAAATTTTTAAAACTTTTCAAGATACCGAAAATTCCTGCAATATGTTTCGAAAATATGTCGCTACAGACTTCTCATTAGGATTTGGTGTCAGTCGGCTAGATAGATAAGGCTGCAATTAATTGGAATTTGAATTAAAAAATCGTATCATAATATTTAGATCGATGCGATTATGTGACCTTTCATTTCCATAAACTTGCATTTGTTTTAAAGCATGGAATTTCTTAATAAATGGAGTTATTTCTGTCGTTCTTTGGTTAGAGTGTCGGTCATACCCCAGTTTATCCAATTTTTGATATTAAAACCAAATAGTTTTGTACACCCTTAATTAATAATTATCAAAATGTCGAATGGATTTTTTTATTACTCCACGCCGCAAAAAACGAAATTATATAAATAATCCTGTTTTCAACATCTATATGTGTCATTTATTGTGCCTGCTTTTAAGGCATATAGTATCACGATACACATTATCAGTTATTTACATATGACACACAAGAAGTAATATAGTTTTATTAACTTGAGGATGTCGCCAATACCGCGTTTAACTTTGAAAACACGCGTCGTGAAAAACTTTGTTTATTTATTTTATTATTATTATTATACCATTAGGCCAAATCCCTTTCGGAGTCAGCGTAACTTGTTCGGTTCTGGTCTCGTTTCACTACTGGGGATGAAGGAATTTGTATGGTAAATTTGAGTACGGGATGTTTAGGAGGAGAAGGAAAAGATTTTAGATCAATCTCACAACGTCGCTCCGACACTAGTCGCTTGATC
>JAUMHM010000083.1:46737672-46752574 GCA_032362435.1 Melikaiella ostensackeni
TTATCTTTCCTTACTAATGCCGGTTTCCCCCACTCTGCCGCCTCTTACCGCATCTATGTATATAATATCTTTGCTTTACCCCACCTTACCCTAACAAATATTTGTCTTTTAACAAATCCATTTAACAAGTCATCAATCCCGATTCCTTGGTTACGTGATCTTTTAAAATCACTTCAAATCGATAGAGGATCCCGCCGGAGAATTTATCTGTAGGAAACAACCAATCATTTGCTAGGAGGACTTTTATCAACGGAAAATTACGACTTCAGCGCTACCTGGGTTGTAACATTAAAATAATATTAGCGCCTCTAGCGGTTGAATTTTCTGCGACAACAGTCAACTTCACTTTTTGATTCCTGGAATTTAATATTGTCACACGTGTGATTTAGCTTACCAAATTTACTGCATTTATAACAATTTTCTACAAAAAATAGTTCATTACGTGTTTTAATAGTTATTAAGTATGCGGAAGATACCAAAGATTTTGTGAACTTCGTAACAATACTGCGATATTTACATCAGAATGAGCCGGGAAGTTGAACTAGTGTCACTAGTATCTATATGTAAATCTAATTAATTAACAAAGATTAAGTGATTAATCTTTGTCGTGATCTAAATATCTTCATTTCCTGATTTTTGAAACATGTGTATTCATTTTTTGCAGTTAGTTTAAATTTGATGTGTTAAGATCTCGGGTGTCAAAACTGTCATCGGAGATTATAATATGTAGTTGTTGTTTACTTATTGTAATAATAAACAAATAGTATAAATAAATGAATGAAATACTCACTTTCGTTGATTGTTGAAAAGTGATGATTATAGTGATTGTTGGAAATGAGTTTCCAATTCCAAAGTGAGGGAGTTTAAAATCGGGTTTTTAGGTTAGAATCGTCAGTTGTCATCGTTAATTGTCATGGCTCAGTCATCAGCTAGTGGGACTTCTTCGAGAAGACTCATCAGGGAACATGATGTCAGTTCTTCTGGCTCTACGCGCAATCCGGATAGTGAATGGGAGACTAAAGAGGTTATTTTTTATTATAAACACAAACTTTTTTTGCATTTGATATTTTAGTGCTGTAATTGGCATTGTTTGATGTTCTTAGATAAAGACCATGTTATGAGATACAACTTTTGTTTGGTGCAAGTACTGGAATTCTATAGGCGGAATTTCAAAGTATAATAGGTTATTTGAGAAGGAAGTTTAGTTTGCTATGAAGTCTTAAATAGATTTTTTTTGAAAAGTTAAAAAATGTAAAAAATTTGATTCTGCAAATTCTGGAATCTGATACTGATACCAGGAAATCGTTAATAAAATGCAAAACCAATTATTATTTTTACGGGATTTTCAAATTGTTTAATTATTAAGAATTCCAAATTAAAGTTAAATAATTGTGAAATATTCACCCACGGAGAATACAAGATTTTTCAATTTCAAACGTAAGCAATTTTCAAATTGCCTAGTTTATGGAGTTTCTGTCTAATAATGTTACACTGTTTACGTGTGAAATTGACATTTAGGTTCGTATGTATGCATTCAATTTAAAAGTATTGTACAATTTTCTAGTTCTACCCTTTTAATTTAAAAACCTACAATTTGACCGTAAATTACTTATACAATTTTGAATATTTTTTTGAAGTACTGTCTAATTTTACAGAACTTGAAATGAAAATTATCCAACTTAGAATGCCTTTAATCTGAAATTAGTTGTATTTATAATTGTTTAAATTTCAATTTTTTAGTTTTAAGGTATTATAGATTGGACACGAAAAAACAGGTCCCGGGAAAAATATTTAATTATACTTTCCGAATAGTTTCATGAATTGTAATATTATTATTATTTGTGGTATTTGAGTAGTTATCATGTATGGCATTTATCGGGCCATTTTTTTATATAAACTGCATTCATGTCAAATTATTATACAAAATAAATTGTCAAAATGTCTTTTTTCACATTATGCATAAAAAAATCTCTGAGTGAAAGAATTCCAAATAAGTGGAAACGCATGAAATTCAGTGTGGACAGGATGAAATCATTGAAAAAATTTTGTTTTACACCTATAGATAATATATAACAATGATATATAATGTGAAATCTTTTCATTTGGTTTTCGTTTCTCGACTGCATACAAAACGTTCTAAGTTTAATTTTAACAGAAGTAGTTGAAACTAATGTTACCTAAAATCATGAAACAACTCTTTTGTGACGTCGATGTACATAGGAATAAGCTCTCTAATACTATTATTAAATAACTGATTTTAACAAATATTTTACTTAGGCCTTGCGGCAGAGGGAACTGGAAGAAGCTCGAGCAAGGGCGGCGCAAATGGAGAAGACAATGAGGTGGTGGTCTGACTGTACAGCAAACTGGAGAGAGAAATGGAGCAAAGTCCGAAACGAGAGAAACAAGGCTAGAGAAGAAGCTAAAGTCCTTAGAACAAAATTAGAAATCGCAATAAAGGACGCAAATACATATAAGCACGAAGCTCAAGAAGTTGAATTGCAAAATGAACAATTAAAAAAAGAAATGGAGAAGATACACATGGTGTTATTAAAACACGCTGGCCAATTTGATCAACAAATTGTATCAATATTGGAATCAGATCCTCAATTAAGAAATGCTCTCGGAATTGATGAACTTCTGGAAGTTTACAATAACGTCGAGCGAAGCGAGAATTCGACATCCGTTGAAAACAAGGAATATGTTATCAAAAGTCCTACGAAAGAAACTAGCGATAGTAATACAGAGGGAAATAATTCCTCTTCAGGTAGAGACATCGAGGAATATGTCTTGCAGGGTGCAGTGCCAAAGCATGCTGTGGAATTATACAAGGAGAGTTCCATGCTGTCTCTGGACAGAGATATAGCAAAATTAGTCGCGGAAGCTTCTAACATGCAAGAGAAGTTAGATAAACGAAAGTCTTCCGTGGAATTGGGAAATGAAGAGTATCTTATACAGAAGATGTCAATGCTTCATTTGCGATTGGAGGAAGCAACTAAGACGATTTCTGCTGAAAGAGAGTAAGCCTAGAAGTTAGTTAGATATTATTGAGGGAAAATTTATTCATAAATTAATGTAATCTCTTTAAATCTTACAGAGAAAAATCGTCGCTACATCGTGGTATGGAGAAATTAAGATCCGAAGTAACGCATCTACGAGAGCGATGCGAAGAGTTGCAAGACAGCAGAGCAGAAGCCATTAAAGAATTGTTACAGTTAAAAGAAAGGTTTACAGGAGAACTTAACGCTGCGCAAGCCGATCTTATAGATGAAGCTTCTAATAGAGAAGGGATGGATCGACGGCTCTCCGAACTTCGAACTGAGGTAAATTATGTATCTACAGGATCATGTCTCCATTTAAATTGAAAAGAAAAAACGAGGAAAGGAAAAGAAGGCTACCTCCAAATCCCCTTTCTCCTTTTTTTTGTCTCGTCTTTTTTTTTATTTCTTTAAATCACAATCAAAAATTATTTAGAAAAATCTAGCAACGTTTCGGTGTTCTTTTATACAATAAAATTAAAATTAAAATGCGTAGTTTTCATCCAAAACTTCAATTTACGTACACAATAAAAAATAAATAAAATCGGTTTCTCAGACATAGAATTAATTAAACTTCAGGGTGGTAATATTATTACTAATTAGTATAGGAAAAGTACATATGCAGGTAGAATGTTAATTTTTTTTCGGCTCATCCTATTCAAAACAAAAATTCAACAAATTAAATACAATGCAAACAATTAAAAACTTAGTTGACAGAGCTGTAAGTTTGTCCCGTGAGTCCGTTTAGAAAGAAAATCGGAATATCCTTTTTCTAAATCATTACCCATAAAAATTGATTGAGAAGCATATTCAAAATGGAATTGAAGAAATTAAAAGCAAGGAAATTAATAGTTTAGCTTCAGATAATGAGAAGATAAGAAGTAAAAGAATTTATTTCATTTAACACTTCTGTTCTTTTATATTTTGGTCAAATTTTGAAAACTATTCAGTTTATGCTAAAAAAGTTTAAAATCCATGCAATTTCCAGAAATCCATTCAAAATGGATTCAATAATAACTTTTTGTAAAGATCCTTTAGGACAGAAGCGGATAATGCGGCGCGCCGGGAAATGCGGCGCTGTCGCTTTTACAAAAATCTGCATATTATGAATGAGTGAGGTTTGATTCAGTATATACGTTTATGAATTTAATATCAAATAGTAAAAAAATTAGGTTAATTGAGATAGTTATTTAATTTTTAAGGTGAAAAGTTTGTTTTGGGTGTTTCTCATCTAGTATGATAGTTGCGAAAAATCATTGAAGCTTGTAATATAATGCTCCAGATATATTAAAATTTTGTTAATACTGATCTTTCGACTTCTTCGAAGAATGCCATGTGTCACAAATACGTAAAGTTAATTAAAATTTGCAAATAAAAGTCTTATTACAATACTACACACAAGCGGGTAATGCGGCGCAGACGGCCATTTTAATGGTAAAATGTTGAAAGGTTGAATATTGTATGTTCATAGCTTTGGATGCTAATCACTTCCAAAATATAACCTTCAATATATTTTTTTTACTGCAAATGAATATAGATATCTGATTTAACTGAAACTGTGCGTTCGATTGTTAAAAATTATTTTTAATTTGCAAACAGATAAAATTAATAGTGCGCATCGCATTATCCAACAGGTAGGGTAAGTTGGCGCACATGGAATTTTTTGGAAGACTTAATAATTAAGTATTTTAATTGATATAGATTAATTTTTCTCTATAAATAAAGCAAAGCTAAGATATTGATATACGTGTTACATATTTTTTCATTATATTATAGATTATATTTTTCTTTCTACCGATTGATATATGTCATGCGTGCCGCATTACCCGCTTCTCCCATAGATAAATTTATAAAAAGTGGTGTAGTTTATAAAATAACTTACAAAATTTGTAAGATGATTTACGTGGGACAGATTGGCAGACTTTTTAATACTAGGGTAGCAGAACATTAAAGTGATGTTCGTTTATGACGCTATTATCGTAGTTGGCTTGTTAGACATAAAAAGGAATGTGTTGATCATGATTTTAATTAGGATAATTTTGAAATTTCACAATACGAAAGTAATGAGAGTAAGAGGAAATTTATGGAAATGCTTCACATTAAAAAAACAAAAAGACTTATCTATAAATTAAAAATCTGATTTAGAGAAATTAAATAATGGTTATGATAGTATGATTAATTACATTTAACAATGAGTGTCCATGAATTTTTCTTTCTTTTCTCTTTTATTTAATTTGAATGGAGTGAGTTTCCTTGACTGTTTCTGTTTTTGTTGAGATTTGAAATTCATAACATATTTTGAGCGTGATTTGTGTTTGGAATGAGAGAGTATATTATAAGGGTGTTCCACGCATTTAGTTTTACTCTTCAGTCAGATCTCGTGGGAAGAACATCCTGGTCTCTTTCTGGGTTTTGACTAATTGAAAAATTATTGTTATTGCCTTGAAAAGGATGTTGAATGAACACAGGAACATTGGTAGATTTTTGTAAATGTTTTCTGATTGTGATTTAAAAAAAAGGACGAGAGAAAAAAAAAGAAAAAGGAAGGGGATTTGGAGGTTGCCTTCTTTCTTTTCCTCTGTTTTTATTTTGGTTTCTTAATTTGAATGGACACATTTAAGAGTTTGTATAAAAGAGGGATTTAAATTTCGATTTATTCTGAATTTAATTTTTTAAATTTTCATTTCGTTATACTTCACCTCATTAAACAATAAATTTATTTTCAGCTTGAAAGGCTCCAAGTTGAAAACGCAGCTGAATGGGGGAAACGTGAACGTTTGGAATCAGAAAAGATTTGTTTAGAACGTGAAAATAAGCAGATGCAAAGTGAATTGCGGGACTTGCAAGAGAGGATAGATTCACGAAGAGTGCGACCTGTTTCTACATCTGATGCAGATACGAGAATTCTACAGCAAGAACTGTTGGATAGGAATAAGGTACGTTCTCTCAAAGGTAAATAAGATTCAAGGATTTTAATTTTGCTTAACATTTTTACTTAACTCTTACCCTGCATTTTTTCTAGGAATTAGTTGAGCTAAAACATTCCTATGCAAAGCTGAAAAAGATGCTTGGGGATAAGACGACTGAATTGTCGCATGCGATAAGAAGATCTGAGCAGTACGAGACGGAAGTAAAGAGAGTTCGGTCAAGAGTAGAAGAATTAAAGAAAGAGTTAGCTAATGCTCAAGATGAAGTAGACGCTGTGACAAACAGCGTTCGGAAGCTGCAAAGAACTAACGAAAGTCTTGTTGAGCAGCTAGAGACGGCAAATGTGCAGTTGGAACATATGAAAAACAGGTAATCGACAACAAACAGTTAATTATTTTTAATAAGATTATTTAAATTTTCCTTTGCGGGCTGTGATAAAATATTGAACAACCTGCGACGATTTTTTTTGACTTAGTTTTGGCCGACGCAAATTTTTTATAATTAACGTAATATCTTTAAATTATTCCGTGGCATCACATGTACAAAAATTTCTAATTTATAACCGGGAATGTTAATTTTAAACCCGATGTTACCCGGTGCTTCAATTTCAATTCGGAATGTTGTATGTGTTGAAAAAATTTCGGATTTTTGGCGTTTAAAGTTAAAGAACTTTTCACTTCAAGTAAAACTATAAACTATTTTAAATTTGAAGTATTCAAATTAAATAATTTCTAATTGTAAATGTGACCAATTAGAAAATTTAGAACAATAAACTCGATAACATTGAAAATTTTTAAATATATGCAAACAATTTTAATTCAATAATATTTATGTCAGAAACGTAAAGCTTGAATTTTTAAATTGTTTAGATATTGCTGTAATGCGATACTTCTGAAAACAGGATTTTAATCATTCTCTTTTTTGTTATCAGACTTGTATCTCTGAACAGTTCGGAAAGTTGTGCCCCAGATGTAGTGGCTGAAATAATGGACGACAAAACCCGTGACGATGATGAATATGACGAAAGTGAAGACTCGAGAGAAGCTTCGCCAGTCTGTCACAAAGTATAAAGATATTTTAGAAGATACCGCGCTTTTTAGAAAAGTCGCGTGTTACAGTGATCTACAAGAAACAACGCGTTTAGTACCTGTGTACTGTAAGACAATTGGGAATCAAAAGTAAATATTCCTTACTACTTATTAAGCGTAAACAGGCAACTAAACTGTTAAATGATTTACATGATTTCTTGAACATGTATATAAGCAGTAATTAGTCATACAAAAACTTCGTTAACGTTGTATGTGTCGTTTTAGACATTATTGGAGATTATTACGATTAAGTTTCTAGAATACTGCCATGACTGATGAAAGCCGTGTTGAACAAACGTCTCGAAGTTATAATGCTTGTTTTCCATTTGAGATATTCCGTATTATCAGCTAAGATACTCTTGTTGTATTTATTTTATAATTTTATTATTTTTTTAACGCTTTAATCAGAAGAAATAATTTCTTCGCTTTTACATCACTTTTTTTGATAATTTTTACATTATTTTCATCCGCGTATTGCGGAAAAATTTACAAATAAGTTCTTAAGGTTTAAGAGTTTGTGCAATGCAAATTATTGACGGAAATACATTTTCTATTGTTAAAAACTTGGAACAGAAAGAAATCAGAGAAAACTGTTTCCCTGTATTTTTAATATGTAAATTCCCCTTGTCAATACACGGCGTATAAAATACGCCAAAGGAATAGTAGAAGGTGTATTTGGACGCAACCACGAAGTACCTCGATTATACTCTTATGAGCAGTGAAAAACATTTGATCTTTTGTTAATTTATTCATCGAACAGGTGTAAGAAGGAATAATAAATGCACCCTACAATTTGAATTCTGATGGATTATTTACATCTTGAAAATTTAGTGATTTAGGAACCAGAAGAATAGGAGAATTTTGTTATATTATTTTATATAAAATATCTTTATTCTAAAGTATAAATACAATGGTATCGCGATAAACTTATTTAGATTGAATGTGACGAATTATCTAGGGATACGTAACTTGAAATATCAGTATATAAAAATGCAAACGTTTATAATTAAACAATGATAAATAGGAAATCTTTCGGAATTAATAATTTCAAAAAAATGTTCAAAGATTATTCTTTTGTGAACAAATTTGGAACAAGCCATAATTATTCATTCAAAAAATGTTATATTTGACCGAAATTTTTCTTATCGCTTCTTACAAAGTTTTAAAAAATGATACGATTTCAATGAATGATAGTTTCTTTTCTCGGAAGAAAGATTCTTCACAACTTAACCTCATCCAATTTTTGAGAATAAAATTTTTTGTGACTAAAATCACTAAAAAATAATTTTTCAACAAAATTATAAACAAACAACTATATTTAAAAATAATTCATTCATTTTCGAAAATTGAATGAGGTCAAGTTGTAGATACTTTTTTCCAGAGAAGCCAAGCTATTATTCATTAAAACATCAAATTAAATATTAAAAAATTAACAATTCAAAATTGGAAACTTGACAATTTGGAAGATATCTGATTATAATTTAAAAGTGATTACAATTGGTGGTTAGGCGTTTGCAAAATGATGTCAGAATTGATGTGTACTTTGCAAATTGTACTTATTTCAAGAAATGCCATAAATTGACTTTCCATTTCTGTAATCTATTACAATTTATGTGGGGGCTAGCCTTAATAAAAATCAACCTAATTTAATCTATTCGAATTATGAACACTTTATCGGCGTTCCATCCGCGTGAGTTGGAACTTTGGGTTTGCAGATTTTCGTTCTACCATTTGAACCATAAACAACATTACAAGAGAACGTAAAATAACCACAAGTGGAACTTTTAGTGTAATATCGATGCTCATACTTTTTCGTAGGAGGTTTTCCGTCCTCCATCTTCCCTGCTATACTATTAGAAACCGTGTAATAATTTGTCTTAATCGCCGTTGCATTGGAAGAATGTTGAGTTGAAGCTTCCAGATCCTGATTCTGATTTTTTGCCCTACCTTTTTGGTCATGACCGGTTTTCAGAGATCTGGTTTCTGAAAAAGCAGACCTATTTTCTTGTGCAATACTCTTATCTGATGCGAATTCGCTTCCCGATTTCGAGTGACGATAATCTGGAGAAATTGCGTAGCCAGGTAAAGATTCATCTGGTTGCAGGTCGTCATTGTCTTGAATTACGGAAGTTTCTTTCATAAATTTGTTTGAAGGAAGATCATCAGAAGCAGTTTTCCCTGACGATGTGTAATTGAGATCCTCATCTTCGTACTCCTCGTAATCATCATCATCATAATTTTCGTCAACTTTGTGCTTGTCGACTTGCGTCTTCTTTTCGGCTTTATTTATCGCCGTCTTCGACGAGGTCGCAACAACAGTTTGTCTGGAACTTGAACTAGTCTGTAGACCCTGGCGATCTCCCAAATCGTAATTAGTCTCCGAAGAATGAGTAGTTGAATTAGTCTGTTCGTTGGTTATGGACGGAGGTGCATAAGGTTTGAACTTTTTGAAGAAGTCTGTATTCGTGTCTGAGAAATTGAACGGTTTTCTTGAAGCTGCTGCTCCAGATCCCGACCCAGCCTGAGCTGCGCCGGTGTAGGTGATGCCGTATTTAAAAGAACCTTCTATTTGCGACTGAGATTGCCCTCTATAAGTGCCGCTTGAAGCAGACGCAGTACCGCCTCCTCTAAATGGTTGTGTATTTTTTTCAGGCTTCTCTTCCGTTTTCATGTAAGGTTGAAAACCGATTTGAGCCTGACTAGAAGTTTGTCCTTCTCCATTAGCTTGTGCATCCGCCATTCCTCCCTTGGAACTTGCTTGAACTTGAGAATTGGTACCGTGGTTCCATCCACTGCTCTGTGCATTTGTGGAAGTGGCGCCTGAATCGGAACCTAATTGAACTTGTGCTTGACTCTTTCCTAATCCACCTGATCCTTGTGCATTGCTGATTGCTCCTTCTATTCCACCGCTCACCTGAGTCTGAGCACTCTTGTTATCATCATTTGTGCCCGCTGCAGCCGAGAAAGAACCGCCCCCGGTGTATGTTCCACTCACTTGGGACTGAGCTGTACCTTTGCCGAATTTCCCTTGAGCAGAAGCACTCGCTTGAGTGCCTCCTTCACCTTGCTTCACGGAACTGAGAGCATGAGAATCGGATCCATCATCGATAGGATATCCACCTAGTTGATAAACCTGACCTGGTCCACTACCTCCAGTTCCAGGATAGACTTGTCCAGGACCTACGCCACCGGGTCCAACACCTGGATAAACACCAATTAGGCCTCCAGTTGTTCCTGAAATTAAGGGTATACGTATTTCATAAAGTAGGTAATAAAATTTTCAATACAATAGGTTTGCAATTGCCTTACCTCCAGGCTGTTGACCCGTTCCAGGTACACCAGTTGCGCGTGGTACCACGCCACCCGGATAAGTACCTGGATACGTTCCTCCTGGCACTGCACCACCAGGATATGTTCCTGGAGTATATCTCCCTGGTATCACACCTCCGGAATAAGTTCCAGGTATACCTACGTAACGAAATTAAGATTCATTCAAATCCAAAATTCTAAATGGTTGAAAGGAACAATTATCCCTTTTAGACATACCTCCAGGTGGGTAAGTTCCTGGTGGATACGATCCTGGTAGGTAAGTCCCTGGAACACTGCCTCCTGGATAAGTTCCAGAAGCTCCTGTGCCTGAATATACTTCAGGTCCTGTTCCTGTTCCTCTGCCTGGTGCTACACCACCAGGGTAAGTTCCTCCTGGCACTACACCTCCAGGATGAATATTAGAACCACCTGGAATTGTTCTTGGAACACCTCCAGGATAGGTAACGCCTGTACCGACTCCTGGTGTAGTCCCTCCTGGATACGTTCCACCTCCAGAATATACTCCACTATCGGGAAGTACCGTTCCTCCTGGTACTACACCTCCTGGATAACCACCAGTTTCAGTTCCTGGTGCCACACCTCCAGGATAAGTTCCAGGTCCACCTAAAAAATGGCAGGATGTAGAAATTGTAAGTCAATTTATCCCTTGAATCCAAAAACACACATAGAAAAGTGCTATAAGTTCTTAAACTCTTAGTCTCGTAACGTGTCAAGGGTTTAAAAAGACTTTCAGTTGTTACTGACAGAATTTCATTCAAATGTAACATTCATTCATTCATTCGTTGAAACATTCATAAAGAGTCTTACCGCCTGGAATTGCACCACCTGGGTACGAAATCCCTCTATCAGGTCCTGTGACTCCACCTGATCCTGGAATTATTTCGCCAGGATATGTTCCAGGAACTCCACCGCCTGGTGTAACACCACCTGGATGAGTTACGCCACCTGTACCAGCTCCAGTTTGGCCAGGAACTATCCCACCAGGATATGCTACTCCACCAGGTCCTGTTTGATCAGGATACGTCCCTGGTGTTCCTGGTCTTCCTGGTACAACACCACCTGGATAAGTTATGTCTCCAGTCCCAAGTCCTCCTCCTGGAACTACACTAATTCCTGGTACACCAACAGAGCCTGGAACTGTTCCCCCAGGATATGTGCCTGGGCCAGATCCTCCAGTTCCTAAAGTACCACCGGGATAATTTCCTCCAGGTGTACCTAGGACAGCACCTCCTGGATAAGATATACCACTCGTGCCTGTTCCCCTGACAGACCCACTTTGTCCAGAGTAAGGCCCGGTTCCAATACCACTTGTTCCTATTTGACCAGGAATTGTTCCACCAGAATGGGATTCACCTGGTCTTCCTGGTATAATCCCTCCCGGATATGATACACCCCCTGTTCCTGACCCTTCGCCTCCACCTGGTATTGCTTGGCCTGGATAATTATCGCTACTCGTTCCTGGTCCTCCGCCTCCAGGTACTGCTTGTCCTGGTATTGTCCCACCACCAGGGGCGGTCTGACCAGGATAAGTTCCTGCGACTCCTGGCTTTCCAGGTACAATACCGCCCGGATAAGATACACCCCCCGTTCCAGGTCCTTCTCCACCTGGTATTACTTGGCCTGGAATCGCTCCACCGGGATACGTTCCAGAACCACCTCCAACACCCGTTTGTCCTGGATAAGTTGCAGAAGGTTCTGGTCGTCCAGGCACGACGCCGCCCGGATAAGAAACACCTCCTGTCCCTGGCCCACCGCCTGGAATCACTCCACCGGGATAAGATCCAGGACCTCCTTCAACTCCTGTTTGTCTTGGATAAGTTCCAGGATCTCCTGGACTCCCTGGTATGCCACCACCAGGATAAGATACCCCCCCTGTACCTGGTCCGCCGACTGGAATTACTCCACCAGGATAAGTTCCAGGACCTCCTCCGACACCCGTTTGTCCTGGATAAGTTCCAGGAGCTCCTGGTTGTCCAGATACGACTCCGATCGGATGAGAAACACCTCCTGTTTCAGGTCCGCCACCGCCTGAGATTACTCCACCGGGATAAGTTCCAGGACCTCCTGCGATGCCCGTTTGTCCTGGATAAGTTCCAGGATCTTCTGGCCTTCCTAGTATGACACCACCAGGATAAGATGTTCCTTCTGTGCCTGTTCCTCCGCTTCCTGGACTAGTTTGCCCTGGATACGTTCCTGAAGCTGCAGGGCGGCCTGGTATAATGCCACCTGGAAATGATGCACCTTCTGTTCCTGGACTACCTCTAGGGCCTGTTTGTTTTGGATAAGTTCCAGGATCGCCTGGCCTCCCTGACACGACACCGCCAGGGTAAGATATCCCTCCTGTGCCTGGTCCGCCATCTGGAATTACTCCATCAGGATAAGTTTTAGGAGCACCTGGTCGTCCAGGCACAACTCCGCCCGGATAAGAAACACCTCCTCTTCCTGGTCCGCCACCGCCTGGGATTATCCCACTGGGATAAGTTCCAGGACCTCCTGCGACGCCCGTTTGTTCTGGATAAGTTCCAGGATCTCCTAGCCTCCCGGGTATGACACCACCAGGGTAAGATGTTCCTCCGCTTCCTGGACTGGTTTGCCCTGGATATGTTTCTGGAGCTGCAGGGCGGCCTGGTGTAATGCCACCTGGATAAGTTCCAGGATCTCCTGGCCTCCCTGGTATGACACCCCCAGGGTAAGATGTCCCTCCTGTGCCTGTTCCTCCGCTTCCTGGACTAGATTGCCCTGGATACGTTCCTGGAGCTACAGGACGGCTTGGTATAGTGCCACCTGGAAATGATGCACCTCCTGTTCCCGGACTACCTCTAGGGCCTGTTTGTCCTGGATAAGTTCCAGGATCGCCTGGCCTCCCTGACACGCCACCACCAGGGTAAGATTTCCCTCCTGTGCCTGGTCCGCCAGCTGGAATTACTACACCAGGATAAATTTCAGGAGCTCCTGGTCGTCCAGGCACAGCTCCGCCCGGATAAGAAACACCTCCTGTTCCTGGTCCGCCACCGCCTGGACTCGTTTGCCCTGGATACGTTCCTGGAACTGCAGGGTGGCCTGGTATAACACCACCTGGATATGATACACCTCCTGTTCCTGGACGACCTCCAATGCCCGTTTGGCCAGGAAACGTTCCTGGAGCCCCCGGTCTTCCAGGAACTACTCCGCCCGGATACGAAACTCCGTCTGTTCCTGGCCCGCCACCTGGAATCACTCTACCCGGATAAGTTCCAGAACCGCCCCCGACACCTGTTTGACCTGGATAAGTCCCAGAAATTCCTGGCCTTCCTGGCACAATCCCACTAGGGTAAGATATTCCCCCTGTTCCTGGTGCTCCACCGCCTGGACGGGTTTGTCCTTGATAATTTCCTGGACTTTCAGGTCTTCCTGGTATAACGCCGCCCGGATAAGATATTCCTCCTGGTACTGCTCCAGGTCCTATTTGTCCAGGAACGCCGTCTCCAGGGTAACTCACTGATCCATCTCTCCCTCCTCCTGTTGAAATTCCTCCATGATGAGGCGGTGTTGAGATACCAGGGCTCCCTGGCTTTGTAACACCACTGGGATAAGTAACACCTGGACCAACCACTCTTCCTGGTACTGCAACTTCTGGATATATTACTCCCGGAACTCGTACGCCCCCTCCAGGTCCTGTGGGATATCCTGGACATCCCTCACATCCCGTGCCTCCGGATGACATACTCTGCGCTTGACCCATACCACTGCTACCACCTAAAAATTATATTTTTTTAATTCAAGTATTTAAACGTTAAACCATCTATAATTATTAGACAATTTTAAAGTTGAAAGTTCAAAATTTAATAATTTATCAATTGTACATTATGGTGATTATTCTTATTTACATAGTCAACATTTTTTTAAAATTCGTTTGCTCTCACTTACGGAGTTTGTTTCAATGCTTTAAGAAAATGCTTCAAAATCTTAGCCAAATCCGTTAAAATTTACCCATGCACCAAGGGCCTCAAAGTTTCCCAGAGGATTTACGTGTATACTACCGAAAAGGTCACCCAAGAATATTGAATTGATACTTGGCCTAGGGTTTTTTTTTTGCATCCCAGCTAGAAGTAGTAAGTGTAGATCTCATTGAAACAAATTTTTTTGTATTTACGTTTTTCATTAAAATTAATATTTGAAACCAAAAGTTACAGAAACGAATTTTCAGCTTTTTCTTTAAAAAATATATTACATTTTGTAAAATATTGATTATTTAAAAAGAGTAAACCTTGAAAAGGGAGAAGCAATAAGATCTACAACTTTGATTTATAATATTTTTGACTCAGATCAATATTTTTCTATATTTATAAAAAAACGATTTTTTTAATCAAAACTTGTAATAACCTAATTTCTATTAACCTGCGCCGAACATCCTTTTATCACCTTGATCAAAAAGTTCTAGAACTTTATTTTTAAAATCAAGAATACAAGTTTATTCATCACAATCGATATTGTCCCCTTCAAAGTACTCCCCATCGACTGCAACGCACTTATGCCAGC